>JAJEJO010003468.1:0-17777 GCA_020662805.1 Glaucomys volans | reverse complement strand
AAAGCAAGAAGGGCCTGGAACAACATATTTCAAGCTCTGAAAGAAAATGGATGCCAACCAAGAATCTTATAGCCCAGCAAAACTTACCTTCAGATTTGATGATGAAATAAAATCCTTCATGATAAACGCTTAAAAAATTCACAAAGAGAAAACCTGCCCTACAGAACATTCTCAAAAAATATTCAAAGAGGAAGAAATGAAAAATAACAATTTGGTCACCATGGGGAGGAACTACCCTAAAGAAAGAGCCAATCAAAGGAGAAACAAAATTAAGCTAAAAACCCCCAAAAAGCTAAAATGGCAGTAAATACAAGTCATATCTCAATAATAACCCTAAAGGTAAACAGGCTAAACTCATCAATCAAAAGACATAGACTGGCAGACTGGGTTAAAAAGAAAGACCAACAATATGCTGCCTTCAAGAGACTCATCTCATAGAAAAACATGCCCAAAGACTAAAGGTGAAAGGTTGGGGAAAAACATACCATGTACATGGATTGAGTAAAAAAGCTGGGGTTTCCATTCTCATCTCAGATAAAGCAGACTTAAAACCAAAGTTAGTCAGAAGGGATAAAGAAGGACATTTCATACTGCTTAAAGGAAGCATAAATCAGCAAGACATAACAATCATAAATATTTATGCACCAAACAATGGTGCATCCATGTATGTCAATCAGATCCTTCTCAATTTCAGGAATCAAATAGGCCAAAACACAATAATACTCAGAGACATTAATAATACTCTCACAGTTGGACAGATCTTCCAAGCAAAAACTGAACAAAGAAACCGTAGGACTCAATGACACAATCGCTAATTTGGACTTAACAGACTTATATAGAATATTCCATTCATTAGTAAGCGAATACACTTTCTTCTCAGCAGCCCATGGGTCCTTCTCTAAAATAAACCATATATTATGCCACAAAGCTACTCTTAGCAAATACAAAAACATAGAGATACTACCTTGTATACTATCAGATCATAATGGAATGAAATTAGATATCAACGATAAAGTTAGAAACAGAAACTCCTCCAAGATCTGGAGATTAAATAATATGCTATTGAATGATAAATGGATAACAGAAGACATTAGGGGAGAAATTAAAAGATTCTTAGAGGTCAATGAGAACAAAGATACAATGTATTGAACTCTCTGGGATACTAAGAAAGCAGTGCTGAGAGGAAAGTTCATTGCAGGGAGTGGATTTAATAAAAGAATGAAAAGTCAACAAATCAATGACCTCACATTACAGCTCAAAGCCCTAGAAAAAGAGGAACAGATCATCACCAAAAGTAGCAGAAGACAGGAAATAATCAAAATCAGAGCTGAAATCAATGAAATTGAAACAAAATAAACAATTCAAAAAATTGACGAAACAAAAAGTTGGTTCTTTGAAAAAATAAACAAAATTGATAAACCCATAGCCATGCTAACGAAAAGAAGGAGAGAGAAACTCCAAATTACTACAATTCACAATGGGAATGGAAATATTACAACAGACACAATTGAAATACAAACCATAATAAGAAGCTACTTTGAAAATTTATACTCCAAAAAAATAGAAAACATGGAAGACATCAACAGGTTCCTAGAGGCATATGAGCCCAAACTGAGTCTGGAGGACATATCCAACTTAAATAGATCAATTTCAAGCAGTGAAATAGAGGAAGTAATAAAAAGCCTACCTACCAAGAAAAGTCCAGGACCAGATGGATTCACAGCCGAGTTCTACAGGACCTTCAAAGAAGAGCTCATTCCAATACTCCTCAAAGTATTTCACGAAATAGAGGAGGAGGGAACCCTTCCAAACCCATTCTATGAAGCTAATATCACCCTGATACCAAAACCAGAGAAGGACACATCAAGGAAGGAAAATTTCAGACCCATATCCCTAATGAACAGAGATGCAAAAAGTCTTAACAAAATTTTAGCGAACCACATACAAAAGCATATTAAAAAGATAGTGCACTATGATAAAGTGGGTTTCATCCCGGGGATGCAAGGTTGGTTCAACATCCGGAAATCAATAAACGTAATCCACCACATCAAGAGACTTAAAGTCAAGAACCACAAGATTATTTCAATATATGCAGAGAAAGCATTTGATAAAATACAGCACCCATTCATGCTCAAAACACTTAAAAAAAATAGGGATAGTGGGGACATTCCTTAATATGGTAAAGGCTATCTATGCTAACCCCACAGCTAACATCATTCTAAATGGAGAAAAAATGAAAGCATTCCCACTGAGAACTGGAACAAGGCAGGGATGCCCTCTTTTGCCACTACTATTCAACATTTTTCTTGAAACTCTAGCAGAGCAATTAGTCAGATCAAAGAAATTAGAGGAATACGAATAGGTAAAGAAGAGATCAAACTATCCCTATTTGCTGATGATATGATTCTCTATTTAGAAGATCCTAAGAATTCCACCAGAAAACTTCTGGAACTCATTAATGAATTCAGTAAAGTAGCAGGATATAAAATTAATGCTCGTAAATCTAATGCATATTTATTCGTAAGTGATGCATCCTCTGAGAGAGAAATTAGGAAAACTACCCCATTCACATAAACCTCAAAAAAAAAATAAAACACTTGGGAATCAATCTAACAAAAGATGTGAAAGACCTCTACACTGAGAACTACAGAACACTAAAGAAAGAAGTTAAAGATATCTGAGAAGATGGAAAATTCTCCCATGTTCTTGGATAGGCAGAATTAATATTGTCAAAATGGCCATACTTCCAAAAATGCTATACAAATTCAATGCAATTCCAATTAAAATCCCAAATACAGACCTCATAGAAATAGAGCAAGCAATCTTGAAATTCATTTGGAGGAATAAGAGACCCAGAATTGCTATAGCAATCCTTAGCAAGAAGAGCAAAGCAGGTAGTTTCACAATACCAGACCTTCAACTATACTACAGAGCAATAGTAACAAAAACAGCATGGTATTGGTACCAAAATAGACAGGTAGATCAATGGTACAGATTAGAGGACACAGAGACAAACCCAAATAAATACAGGTATCTCATACTTGACCAAGGAGGCAAAAACATGCAATGGAGAAAAGACAGCCTCTTCAACAAATGGTGCTGGGAAAACTGGAAATCCATATGCAGCAAAATGAAACTAAACCCATATCTCTCACCCTCTACAAATCTCAACTCAAAGTGGATCAAGGACCTAGAAATCAGACCAGATACTCTGCACCTAATAGAAGAGAAAATAGGTCCAAATCTTCATCATGTTGGCCTAGGACCAGATTTCCTTAACATGACTCCCAAAGCGCAAGAAATAAAAGCACGAATCAATGATTGGGATAGAGTCAAACTAAAAAGCTTTTTCTCAGCAAAGGAAACAATCAGCAATGTGAAGAGAGAGCCTTCAGAGTGGGAGAAAATCTTTGCCACACACACTTCAGATAGAGCACTAATCTCCAGAATCTACCAAGTACTCAAAAATCTTTACACCAAGAACATTCATAACCCAATCAATAAATGGGCCAAGGAAATGAACAGACACTTTACAGAGGAAGGTCTATAAGCAATCAACATATTTATGAAAAAATGTTCAACATCCCTCGTTATAACTGAAATGCAAATCAAAACCACCTTAAGATTTCATCTTACCCCAATTAGAATGTCTTTTATTGAGAACACAGGCAACAACAGGTGTTGGCGAGGATGTGGGGAAAAGGGTATACTCATACATTGCTGGTGGGAGTGCAAGTTGGTGCAGCCACTCTGGAAAGCAGTGTGGAGATTCCTTAGAAAACTTGGAATGGATCCACCATTTGACCCAGCTATCCCACTCCTTGGCCTATACCCAAAGGACTTAAAATCAGATTGCTACAGTGATGCAGCCACGTCAATGTTCATAGCTGCTCAATTCACAATAGCTAGATTATGGAATCAATGTAGATGCCCTTCCGTAGATGAATGGATAAAGAAACTGTGGTATATATACACAATGGAATATTACTCAGCCATAAAGAAGAATAAAATCATGGCATTTGTAGGTAAATGGATGATGTTGAAGTCTGTTATGCTAAGTGAGCTCAGCCAATCCCCAAAATCCAAAGGCCGAATGGTCTCTCTGATAAATGAATGATGATGCATAATGTGGGGGAGAAGGGTGACAAGAATGGAGGAAGGATAGATATCATAGAGGGAAGGGAGGGTGGGGGTGGGGTGGGGGGTAAAAATAATAACAGAATGTGTGACAGATACCATTGTCCTATATACATGTATGAACGCACAGATGGTGTGACTCTACTTTGTGTCCAACCAGTGAAACAAACTGTACTCCATTTGTGTTCAATGAATCAATAAGTAAATAAAAAATAAATAAACAAATAAAAATAAAAAAAAATAAAAGTGAAACTCTCTCATAGCTCTATATTTCCCTTTGGTTAATGCTTTATATTGGCGTTTTTTTGTCTCTCCTTGATAATTACATTTACCTGGGCTCACTCTCTCTTCAGCTAACTCAGAGGAAGTCCTTTAATTTCCACCACAGTAGTTTGCCCTGAGGTCTGTAGTGAAGAAGGGCATTTCCAGTCTCCTAACTGCTTGATTGTTTGGTAGCAAATTCACTGAACAATCAAGTGGGTAGTGATGATTTAATGTCAAAGGAAGTAGGATTCTCAGAGTGAAGCCTACTGGGAGTCCTTGCAACATTAACAACATCCCTCAGGGAGAACCTCCTGTCTTTGAAATTAATCTCTGTGAACGAAAGAAAAGAGTCACAGCAGTATCTCAATGAGCATTGGGAGACCTTTCGAAGATAGAAAATGGAACTCTTTTTAAATCTCCAGGAGAATGATCTCATTGACTGCAAGCAGTTGAACATTTCTGGTAAAGGAGGAATAATTGGAGAAATAAATTTGCCTGCATCAGCTATCATTAGGGAGAAGGAAGTGGCAGGATGTTTTTCTTTCTACCCTGTGGGGGCATAATTGTGTGCAGACTAGAAAAATGTCAAAACAGTTCATTGAATGAGGTGCTCTGAGCATTAGTCTCCAAGGTCCTGAAAAGTTTAACTAAGTTTCCAGAATCCCAGGGTACAGAGTGTTTGAATCCTAGCAACAGAGACTGGGAATTTCCTGAATGGAAGGTCTCCCTGTGCTTTCTGGGGAAAATCCTTGTGGAAGAGCCAGGGCAGCAGTGCCTTCCATGATGTGATCTCAAGGAGCACCACACTAGACAAGGACTGGGATTAGGGGAATAGCAGAAGCCAACAGTGCAGGACAGTTTTTACTAGACTCAAGCTCCAGGGGCAGAGAGAACAATGATTCTCAGATTATTGTCACCAGATGAGGGTCAGAATCACCTGGGAGCTTGTTAGATATGCACATTCTTGGCCTCCACCCTATCTATGTAATCAAAACCTCTAGGATCAGTTCCTTGTGTCTAACAAGCTCTCTAGGTAAATCTTATTTTTACATGGCAAGAGTTTCAGAACAACTACCTGAAGGATATGTTACAATGGATGAGGAAAGACCCACACTATGCTGTGTCCTAAGAGGTGCTCTTGCTTCCAAAAGCTCAACTGCCCACCTGAAGAAATGATGATGCATTCATCTTTGACTTCATAAAGTTTATGTCTCCATTCCCTTTTTCATCTTATGCATTTACTTGAAAGGTTTTTGACAACAATTCTTTGCATATTTATGAAATGTAATTTCCTAATGCTTCATGTTCAATTGCTTTCTGTATAAAATCAATGTTACATATAATTTAAAGATGAATGTTCAGTTTTTTAGTCTGAGAACATGCATCCCTCCTCTCACTCTCTCTCTCCTTCTCTCTCTCTCTCTCTCTCTCTCTCTCTCACACACACACACACACACACACACACACACACAATTTGTTCCTGGCTTTAAAACTATCAAATGCATTTTGATTTCTTATCTGAATTAGATTTATTGATGTGTTAAATAATGCAAATAGTTATTCTGAAACTGAAGCACATTTAGATTACTTGGAGAATCATTACTGACCAGTGTTATTTTGTTCTTAACCTATTGACCAAGGTGACCTTAACTTTCTCCTTAGCTTGAATGAGCTTTATTTTAATCATTACATCTCTCTTTATTGTTGCTCTTCAAAATCACCAAGCTGTTGTGTTTCATGTTAATTATCTTCTATGTCTTTTTAAAGCATTTTAGCTTTAAATGAAATGCTTTAATCCCACTGAGATTTTTGGGGTGGGTGCTTTTAACATTTTCCCATCTCCTCCCTGCTAGTTAGGGTCATGGTGAGTTTCCCTGCTCATTTCCACAACTACCATAAGTAGCTATCCCTACCATAAATAGGTCCCTGTGCCTCTCTCACTATGACTTCCCTTCATTTATTTGTTGTTTCTATTCTTTATCAGTTAGGAAATTAGACACCAGTTGCGTTGGAATTGTTTGCAATGTAAAAATAATTTGACTGAGTAAATAACAAATAGGGTTCCTTATGGAACAAAGTGTTTTATGTGTAGTAAAATGAGTTTTTTATTCAGCATCTTCTTTTATAGATCATGGACTCTATTCTTTCTGGGTTGTCAACTGGATGATAAAAAGACAAGTCAATTTGTAATTTCATTTTTTTTTTTGTAATTTCATTTTTGGATATGTCAGCTATTGGTAAAACACTTGACAAAGATTAGATTTCAGCTGGACATGGTGGTGCAAACCTGAAATTGCAGTGACTCAGGAGGCAGAGGCAGGAGAATTGTACGTTTGAGGTCAGCCTCAGCAACTTAGTGAGATCCTGTCTCAAAATAAAAATAAAAAAGATTGGGGATAGAGCTCATTGATAAACCCTGAAACATAGTGGAATACATAGACCTGTGGGTTCCATCCCCAGGGCTAAAGCAAAACAAAAATGATTAAATTTTAAAGATCTTAGAACAGCATGCACTCATGATATTACTCTTCACAATCGCCTAATTTCTTTTAAAGTATATTTTAGCTTTAAATTTATTTATTTTAATTGACACCAAAATTGCAAATATTTGTCATATAAAAATGATTTTTGAAATACATATGTTTTGTAAAATTATCATATTAAATATATTAAAATTTATTATTTCACATACTTTTAGATTTTTTTGTAGGAAGAACATAAAATCTACTCTTTTTAGTTTTCAAGAGTGCAATACATTGCTATTAACTGTAGTCACCGTGTCATAAAATGCATTTGGTAAACATATGCTTCCTTTCTACCTGGAATCTTGCACCCTGCCTGTGCTGAGAATACTCTCTAGTCTCTAACCATTGAATGACCACTCCACTCTGCTTCAGTGTGTTCCACTTTTCTAGATTCCACAGGCAGGAGAGGTCAGGTGGAATTTCCCCTTTGAGAGCCTGATTATAAGAGGTGTCCAGGGTAGACTTGGTTGAGTTCCACCCTGGCGGTGATCTTTGACATGGATACATGTATCCTTCCCTAGCCTCAGGTAGATTTGTGTTATTATATTTTTGAATATGATTTCTGCCACTTAGGCATTTACAAGACTCTCCTGCAACCCAGTAACAGTGATATTTCCATTTAATAGTGTTTTAAAATTCCTATAGTATTTCTTCATCCCTTTTTCTCCTCCAAATGTGTTTTTTCACATGGCCTGACTTCAAGATTACTGATTGCTTCTTTTCTTTGATCTGCACTTCTGTTGATGCCTTCTATTGTATGTTTATTTTAGTTAAGTGTATTTTTATTTTCTTTCCTTCTCTTTTTTGGTACTGAGGTTTGAAGCCAGGGGTGCTTAACCACTGAGCCACACCCCCAGCATTTTTTTGTATTTTATTTGGAGACAGGGTCTCACGGAGTTGCTTAGGTTCTCGCTAAGTTGCTGAGGCTGGCTTTGAACTTGTGATCCTCCTGTCTCAGTCTTTCTTCCTAGCTGCAGAGATTACAGGTGTGTGCCAATGCACCCGACACTAAATGTATTTTTCAGATCAAGGATTTCTGTTTGATTTTTAAAAAATTCTTCAATGTCTTTGCTAAGTCTGTGTTAGTATTCAATCATTTCTCTGTGTGTTCTTCAAATTCATTGAGTTTCCTTTAATGGGGTGTCTTAAATTCTCTGAGAGTTCTCTCACACTGATTTCTATGTAGTTCATTTCTGGCACATTTTTATTGTTAATAATTTTGGTACCAGGGATTGAACTCAGAGTCATTTAACAACTGAGTGACATTTCCATCACTTTGTATGTTTAATTTTGAGACAGGGTCTCCTTACTGAGGTTGGCTTTGATATTGTGACACTCCTCCCCCAGCCACTCAAGCTGCTGATATTACATTTGTGTACCACCACTCCAGCTGGCACTTATTTGGACTGTCAATTGAAGATGTGTTTTCCTGAAAACTTTTGATACTGTTGGCGTGTAATGTCATGGCATTGAAGGATTTTATATTTATTTCAGTCTTTTCAATCTGACTTCATTTGTTTTGCTTTTCTAAAATTCCAGCTGTTTGTTTTCTCTGAGCCTGCATACATTTCCATTATTCCAACAATGGATGTCCTCAGCAGTCTGCTGTTGCTGTGTTGCTACTGTTTAAGCACCAGAGGATAATCTAAGCCTAGGTCCATCACAAATCTATCATTGGTGTGTGGCTTAGAATGAACTATGAGAGTACTTAGTCTCTCCCTACTAGCATCTTCATGGGGCCAGAGTAGGCCAAGATGCTTCATCCACAGTTCCTGGCCTGTATGCAGGCACTGCAGAATTCTGCATAGCCTGATAGCATACAAGAGATGCACCAGCACCAGGCTCCTATTCACATACCTGGCCACCAGTGCTGTCAAACCCTGTAACATTCTGAACTCACAGCTTGTCAAAACCAGCACAACACTAGAATAGGGCCAAGGATCATAGTGCTATGGGCTGCCTGTTGTTGAGGTGGACTCATGACCCAAGACTGCTGCAATTAGCCATAGGTGATGATGGCTGAGAGAAATCTGATAGACTGCATCACATTTCTCTCCCTGGCACCCAATCTATTTCTGAGGCTGCATCCCCAGGCAGGTCCAGGAATGGGAGCCATTAGAATCTGTCTGGTGTTAGGTTTTACCAGCCTAGTGTAAGTACTGAGGCAAAGATCTGTGCTTACTACCCTGTCCTCCCCCCAGGGGATGGAGTCCTACACCACAAGTTTCCTGAAGTTGAGATTGTGTTGGTGAAGTCAGTGTCTTAGCCAACTAAGCTGATGCTAAACTGAGTCACACTTACATCTCACATTTACAGTGACCTGGACGGCACTGGGAAGAGGGCAGGTATGTCTCAGACACAATCCAAGTTTGAAAATGATGGTGCTGAGACTTGAGTCTGTCACACTGGTACATTCATCTCTGCCTGATACTGGGTTGAATTTAAAGGGTCTGGGAGGTATAGCCTGTGTACAGGGGTCTTCAGTTTTTATTGGATGCTAGCTATCTCCAGGGTGGACCTTGCATTGAGTTCCGATAAAAAGCCCTGTTCTAACTTCTGTGTCTGGGTCCCCAGTGTATGGAGTCCTGCTCCCTTCTGTCACCTGAGCTGGGAAGAACAGTGTTGAGGCAGTCTCTTTGTCACCTGGTCCATGAATTCTAGCAGCTCACTCACTTAACAGTTGTTGGCATGGTGGTAAGTGTTGCAAAGCTCTTTCCAACACTGGATTTTACCATGGCAGGCCTGGTACTGAATTTTAAGTCCAAGACAATTAATCTCTCTCCTTCCCCAGTGGGAGGCACATCTCTATGCAGTGGGATGCTTGGAGTTGGGAGAGGGGTCACACAGGCAGCTTGTTCCCTTCTACCTTCTTCAATATGTCTTTTCATTTTTTTTTTACTAAATGTAGGCACTAAGCTCTCTCACTTGATTTCCCCAACACGTATAAATGTAAGATGCATGAATGGCTGTGTTACTTCCTGTGTCTGTGGGGAGATGATTGCTGGAGGATCTCACTCAACCAACATCTATCTCTGCCTCCTAATTACCTCTGAGATTAAGTCAGATGATTATAATAACAGTACTGAACTTGAACAAGTGCAAGGATTCCCTGAGTGAGGGAAAGAGAGGTCATACTGACCATGTGTCACTCTTTCTGTGATCTTTGTCATGATCCAAGTTGTCCTTAAAACAGTTGATGCAATAGGTGTCAAATATAGAGTGTTTCTGTGACACTCAAAGGCAAGATCACAATGATGAACAGGTTTCTTCCTAGAGTGACAGGAGATGAAATGGCTACCAAGGGGACAAATCATCAAGATTCTCCTGGAAAAATATGTTGTGTTTCTAATCAGACAGGCTGAAAATACCATGTCTTCCTTTCAGCATGGGGTTGACCACAGCATACATCACTGAGGCCACTGCACCCTTTCTGGGAGAATGTGATGCATCTGATCCAAGGTATACTCCAAAGTCTGTTCAATAAAATAGACAAACAACTGAGAGGTGGGACCCACAGGTAGAGAAGGTTTTGTACTTTCCACAGGAGGATGAGATATCACTACATAATTACCTAGTACAAGTCCAAAAAGACAACCTGCATCTTTCTTTTCTCTAAAATAGCAATAGTTTAGATTCTCATAATATGGGAAAGAATATACCTAGAAGGTGATACAAAGTACTTCAAAAATGGCTCAGACCCTGGCATGAGGAAGGTCTCAATTGCAGTTTGTGATGTTACAGTTACTATCACTTTATCATCCTCAACATGAATTTCATTATTATTTTGGAAGTTAATTAATGGTAATACTTCAGAGGGACGGATTTTATGTGAGGTGTCTATGGGAAGAAGAATCCATGCAGTGGAATCAAAATTTTGAATGAGATTTATGAAACACACACCACAACCAAGAAGATAGATTTCACAGTCTCTATACCTGAAATTCTGCAAAACAGTAACTTCCCATCATGTTACCCAAACTGCTGTGTTTGTTCTGATGAAGAATAAACAGTTCTTCTGATTGTCCTCCCTCCCTCCAGCATCTCCTACCACACTTAACTGAGTTACATTGCCTAACTGCTGATCATGGAGTCAAGGAGTGTAGACACAAAGCTACTCCCTTCCTTGGTGTCCAAAGAAGGTACAAACTCAATCTTCAGGATTATATGAATACAGTGTCAGATAAGAGCTTCTGGCAAACTTAGAATGAGGAGGTACAGGTGCAGAGCCCAGTGTTCTTGGAACCACCAAACTGAAGGGCTGGAGGCACAGGCTAATTACCGACGACCCATGCCCTGAAGACTCACTATGTAGAGCTTATTACACGCCAAATTGTTCCAAGTCATCCCATCCTCTAAGGACTGCCTAATAGTGTAGGAGTATGATGAGAAAATGAAATGTCCATGAAAGCTGTGGGGCGCTTCCTCTTCTCATGAGGAAGTTCATGTGTGCTGTGTGCTGTGGCAATTTCTTGTTTTCTAAAGGTCCATTTGCATTCTATTTCCATCACTTATTGTTGTAAAATACACATAACATGAACTTGTCATTTTAACCACTTCAAACTACACAATTCAGTTTTATTAATTGCACTATATTGTGGTATAACAACCACCATCATCCACTTCCTGAAAATTTTTTTATTTCCAAATTGAAAATTTGTACACATTTGAGAAACTCCCCATTGCTCCCTCCCCCAATTCTGGTTATCACTTTTCTGTGATGAACATGATGATGGATTAAGACCATTAAAATACATAAGTAATGTGACCAAGGAGGCAGAAATTATAGGAGAAGATGATGGTTTTAAACCTTTTATATTCTATATTCCAAATGAATGCTCTGGCCCAAGATTAGACCATACTGCTCTGCAGCCTCCTTAGGGCATTTTTAATGTCTCTGTTCCTCAGGCTGTAGATGAAGGGGTTCAGCATGGGGGTGACCACAGTGTACATCACTGAGGCCACTGGTACCTTTCTGGGAGAATGTGATGCAGCTGATCCAAGGTACACACCAAAGCCTGTTCCATAAAATAGACAAACAACTGCCAGGTGAACCCACAGGTGGAGAAGGCTTTGTACTTTCCACCTGAGGATGGGATCCTCAGAATGGAAGAAACAATTTTATAGTAAGAGAAAAGGATCCTGGAGATGGGACAAAATCCAAAGATGGCAGCAACAAAACACATGACTATGTTACTGGTAAAAGTATCAGAACAGGCCTGATTGAGAAGCTGAGAAGGGTCACAGTAGAAATTAGCAATTTCTACATCCTTGGGGTAGAGAAAATTTAAGGCAATCAAATTGTGCAGCTGACAGTCCAAACGGCTAATTGAAAAGGAGGTCAATACTAAGAAGCCACAGAGGCAAGGGTTCATGATGACTGGGTAACGCAGTGGGTGACAGATGGCCACAAACCAGTCATAGGCCATTACAGTCAGAAGCATTCCATCCATACCTCCAAAAATAATAAACAGAGACATTTATGTCAGGCAGCCCACATAGGAGATGACTCTGCTCTGAGTTGTTATATCCATGATCAGCTTTAGGACCCTAGTGGAGATGAAACCAATGTCAGCCAAGGACAGGTAGGAGACAAAGAAGTACATGTGGTTGTGGAGGTAGGAGTCAGAGCTGACAGCCAGGATGATGAGCAGGTTCCCAAGTACCATGACCAGGTACATGGACAGGAACAACTTGAAGAAATTGGGCTTCGTTTTGTGTTCTGGGGATCCAGGAGATGGAATGAGCACACACATCTTGTGATTCTACATTGCTCAGATACCTTCTTTCAAAAGAAAAGTGTTGAAAAAGAATTAAACAGGCTCTTAGCCATCTGTGTGTTAATCAGCCTTCTATCACTGTGACAGAATCCCTGAGAAAAGCTCTGTCAAATGAGGAAAGATTTATTGTGCCTAATGTTTCAGAGGTTACATCCACAGTCTCTTGGCTTTGCTGTTTGAAGCCTATTGTGAGGCAAAACATAGCAGAGAGGGTATGGGGGAGAAAAGTTTTTTACCTCTTATCAGCTAAATGGAGACAGAGAAAGTGAGAGAGAATGAGCACTTGCAAAAGTGGCCAAGAATATGTTATATCCTCAAACACAACTTCTCCAGTGACCTACTTCCTACAGCCAGGGTCCACCTCCTAAATTCTTCACTGCCTTCCAGTAGCATCACCTCTGGGGACAAAGCTTTCAACACATGAGCCTTTGGGAAACATTTTATATCCAAATTATAGCTATAAATGTAACTATAATTCCAACCAAAGCTAGAAATACATGTGTATATGTATATGTATACATATATACACACAAATATGCACATACATATTAATATCTGTATAGGCACACAAAGAGACACTGTGTATACACATACACATACTCTATCTTTTTAATCAATGTGTATTGATTGTGCATATTAGTGGGTTTCACTGTGACTTCTCCACAGACCCATATGTTGTGTATGGATGCACCTTCCCTCCTAACTTCTGTAATCCCCCATTCTCTTCCCTCCCCCTGATCCCCAGTTCAGTCCCTAATGGACCCTCTTCTACTTGTAGGTCATTTTTGAAGTTTGAACAGATGACAGAAAACTGCAATATTTGTCTTTCTGTGTATGACTTATTTATCTTAGTGCAATACTTTCCCATTCCACCATTTTCCTGTAAATGACAGTATTTCATTCTTTTTCGTGGTCTAATAGTACCTCTGTGTAAGCAGACTGTGTTTTCTTTGTCCCTTCATGTGTTGATGGGTGCCTAGGCAGTCCATGCATTAGCTACTATGACTAATGCCAGAATAAACACAGGTGTGCAAGTGTCTCTTTTGTAGATTGACTTCATCACCTTTGGATATATACCCACTAGTGATATAACTGTATCATATGAGAATTCCAGTTTTAGTTTTTTGAAAAAAGCCCCATACTCTTTTCCATAATGGCTGTGTTAATTGACATTCCAACCCCCAGAACCTAAGGGCTTCTTATCCACATCCTTGCCAGCATTTGTTACTTTGTGCTTTGCTTGCTTTTGATAATAGCCATTCTAACTGTAGGGAGATGTCAGTTTCAACTTACATTTCCTTGATGGCTAAAGATGTTCAGCATTTCCCACATATTTGCTGGCCGTTTGTACTCCTTTTGAGAAAAGTCTCTAGGTCTTTTGCCCATTTTATCAATTGGTCTATTTGATCTTATTGTTAACACTTTCAGTGTTTTATATATTCTTGATATTAATCCCATTTCAGATGGGTAATAATTTATTATATTAACTAAGAAACTTACAAATTAATTTGTGTCCCTCCCTCAGGCAGTGCAGAGTGTCAATGAGAACATATGAAGTAAATGTATGTGTTTCTAATAACCCACATGTCTATGTATACAAGTGCATTTCAAAGGCAGTAGGTGTTGTGTTGAGGACTACTTAGATGAGCATCAGGTACATTTTAAGTAAGTTTTTAAGAAAAATATTTATGGATACACAAGTCAATACTCTGACAGGGAAGCGTTGGCAGGAATCACATATACCTAATTCCTCTGGTAGTAATTTTTGAAGGAGAGTAGAGTAGGATCATGCAAAGATACCCAGAACTAAAGGTGCATAGATAATCATTCACATTTCTATAAAACACCAGTACTGAATCATCATTGTTAAATGTTCATATTTTAATGTCAGTAGTGGGTATTATAATAACATAATATTAATTAGTTACTTTCTAAATACTGGGACATAATCCAAGACAGTAGTTTTCAGCCCTGGTGTAAAAATGTATCACCAGGAAATTCATACAAAGATATTCTGATAAAATAAGTTTCAACATGAGGACATGGCATCTGCATATTTTAAAATATTCACAGGTAAAGATATTGATAAGAGACTGAGAATCACAAGTATATGAAAATTTAAAGGGTATTTGGAAAGCCTCTTTGCTGCAAACCTGTAATTTATGTAATTGTTATCTTTATTTTACAGATGAGGAAACTTCCAGCATGTGCTAACATTATTTTTTGTATTTTTCTCTTTTGTATTCCTCTCAACTAAATCATACCTAGAGCTGACTAATGAACCTGAGTTTCCTTCAGGTTTCTGAGGTGAGAGAACGGCAGTCCATGCAAGAGAACGGATTAATGTGAAACTCAGTTAACTAGTTATGAGAAGGTAGGGACTCACACATGGAGTCTGGAGATTTTCCTGGTGCTCAGTTCTCAAGCCTAAATAGGAGGGTATATTTTCAGAAAATCAATGAAAAAGCATTACCAGACCAAAAGAAAATACATAAAAAGATAAATAAATAAAAAGATAACATTCAGGTCAGATAATTTATTGAGATTGGTGTTGATACAAACTTGTATAAAAGAAAATGCATTACAATATGCTTCTTAATATTTTTGAGTCACTGAAAATGAAATATGCACTAATGGTACATTTGTCATTGCTTACATACATTTAACTAAACCATGTTTATGAAAATTTGAAGTCCACCAAATTCAAGGGCAAGTGGTCTGTATTGCATAATCTGTTTTAAAACATTGTTTTAGTTGTAGATGGACAAAAAACCTTTATTTTATTTATTTTAATGTGATGCTGAGGGTCCAACCCAGTGCCTCACAAATGCTTGGCAAGTGTTCTACTACTGAGCCACAACTCCAGCCCCTGTATTGCATAATTCTCTTAGGAATCCCCCAAGAAAGGACTTATACTTAGTAAGGAGGCATTTCAGACATGAAAAGAATGTCAGAAACCCCTAGCAGAAAACTGGTTCATAACAATGGTTTATGATCACATGTCATCAACTTTCATTTACTCATCACATTCTGCAGTCCTTGCTTTTGCACAGTGTTTTAAATATTTTAAGTTAAAGTAATTTCTGTTGTTGATGTAGAATAAAATAAGGTATATTGACTGCTTTTGAATATCCTTTAATTAAGTTTAATTTTAACAAAGGAAAGTGTGTTGCTTATTCTATACTCTTTTCTTAAAGAAGGTTATCTTATACTGTGATCATGGGCTTGCTATCACTAAACTTCCTGGTCTACTGACATAGTTCTACTCACATAGTTCAGTTGAATATCTCCAAAGTAGGTGTATACAGAAGGATATTAATAACCCAGAAAGTCACAATGGGGACAGAAGGGGTTTGCCACAACTCAGAAATATTGTTGAAGGTATTGGAACTCCAGTGTGAGTACCACAGTTGTGAATACTTCAGTTCAAAATATATACAGAATATTTGATGCTCACTTATTTTCTTTCCCCATCCTGTTTCTGTTTAAAAATGTGTCCAAGAAATACAGAACCACACAATATAACATATCTCCATATTCCATCTTTTGTCTCTCAGAGGACCTAGCCCTGCAGCCCATCCTCTCTGGACTGTTCCTGTCTATGTGCGTGGTCACTGTGCTTGGGAACCTGCTCCTCATTCTGGCTGTCAGCTCTGACTCCCACCTCCACACCCCCATGTACTTCTTCTCAGTCTGTTCATGGCTGACATCTGTTTCATCTCCACTATGGTCCCAATGATAATTTGCACACCCAAATTCACAATATGGTCATTACTTAAGTAGGCTATATGACCCAAACATCTCGTGCCACGCCCACCACTATTCCCCTCAGTGCTTGACACAGTTCCACTGGGAATAATGAAGATTCTTGCAGGGTCTAATCTTCTGGGAAATGTGGACATGGCATGCTCTTTCTTGTTTTCATGTTATTTCTTATTGGTATTAGTAAAGATTTCAGTAGATAATCAGACATTAAGTGACTTGGAACATAAAAATAATACTGCTCAAGTCTTAATTGATTTCATATTAATATTACCTTAAATAAACAGAAAAAATGTTTTGGGTCATATCAGCAAGAGTTATTGCCCACTGCTCTCAGTTAGCTTAACACAGCCAGACTGCCTGGCTGCTTTAACCCAAACCAGGATGTGCCCCCCTCTTAATGAAACTGTTTTCCCAGTACAGGGACCACAGTGGATTGCATATAAGATTAATGGGAAGCTGTATCTTGGGTGTCAATTAACTATAAACAGAAGGAAGTTCCACTTTATATACTACAGACAGGTCAAAAGGTGTTTATGTTTCAGCCTCCCAGAGATGTCTAAGTACAACTGTTTGTTATCCTTGACATAACTTTAAACCAAGACATGTCAAAACCTATATAGTTTATGAGGATGGCCTCGACTTTTATTGTTCCTAGTAAGATGAAAACCAGAACCAGTTAATGGTTTAGTGATGTTTTGTTTAGAAAGGTAGAATTTCATTTGTTTTGATTATACTTATGTCTATCACATTCCCTTAGAGTTTGTACCATCCACCCATGTAACCTCAAAAGAATGTACTCAATCTGAATGTATTGATATATACAGGTTGTGTGTGAAACAGTAGTTGTGCTGTTTTACCATTTAGGTGTGAAGCAGTAAACTTAAAACTAAACCTCAGATCTTCAAGTCTGTGTTGCTTTATTCTCATCGTTGATGTCTTCCCCACACCAAGCTGTGCCATGACCCCTGGCTAGGCTGGACCTCAGCAATCTCTTGTTATCATGTTTGGTTTATGGATGATATGCTTTAACTGAGATAGTGAGTGATTAGGTTGTGGCATCTGTCACCCTTGTTACCCAGTTATTATGAGCCCTCAACTTTGTGGCTTAGTCAGGATTTTTAAGTTTGGCCTTTTGAAATCCCAGATACACAATTTGATTGCTTTCTAATTTACTTACTTCAAGGTTGTGGAAATTCCCTCTTTCTTCTGTTATCCTTATCAATTCCTTTGTTTTTCCTCTTCAAATACCTAATCTAATAACATTTTAAAATATTTTTCTGTGCCATATCAGCTTTTTCCCCCTCATCTC
>JAJEJO010003467.1:437108-472290 GCA_020662805.1 Glaucomys volans | reverse complement strand
CTCCCAGGGGATAATTGCCTTCTGACAATTGTTTAGATTTGATAAACACATGAAATCAGGCAGCCAACGGTTTATCTGGCTACCAGTTCAGATCTGGACAGAGCTAGATGAAGGAGTCATGCACATTTGCAATAACCTCAAAGATAAAACCTTTCTATCTGAAGAAGTTTATCTCCCCATCAGGGGTCATGTTGCCCAGTAACTGCCACCTCTGAAAGAAGGAAGAGGTAGACACTCCAGCAGAAGGCTCAGAGTAGGCCCCTAGCTTGTTTCAAACCTTCTCTCCCTGTTCAAACAGGTCCCCTGCCTGAGAACAAGGAGGTCACTGTGCCTTGTCTGGAAACTCACGGAAAAGATGCTGGCCAAGAAAGTGAGGAACTGAGCAACTAGACCCCAAAACCAAGGTCTCCTAAGCCTGAGGTCACTGTTTTCCTCAAGGCCTCTTCCTCTACATACCAGAACAAGCTGAAGGAACTTCAACTCCCATCCTCCACCCTCTAGCAGAGATAGCACCATGAATTACAGCTCAGAGGATCCTAGACACTGCTGGGCCATGGGTTCATTCTATTACCAAAGGCAAGTTAAAATTTCTCTGGCCCTACCATGGCTACTTCAACTCTAAACTCAGGGATTTGAGCTAAATACTTTCTAAGATCCTCCAGGGCTATTTTATGGACCTGAATCAAACCAGCAGGACCCCTTTATAGTTTACAAGAGGCCAGAGGTTTCACTGAGA
The DNA here is from genome assembly GCA_020662805.1 of Glaucomys volans. Lineage (NCBI taxonomy): Eukaryota > Metazoa > Chordata > Mammalia > Rodentia > Sciuridae > Glaucomys > Glaucomys volans. Next base: position 471,554 of record JAJEJO010003467.1, on the reverse strand, counting down.
ACCATCTCCCTCACTACGTTCTTCCTCTGTGCTTCTTGGTCTTTCTCCCCACACACCTCTCTCATTCCCTGGCCACACCCCTTCATCCTCAGGCTCCTTCCCACAGTCAGCAACTGGCTCTGCCAGGCTGGTAAGGAACCCAGAAGAGACACTCACCTCATAAAGGCGCTCCCACTGGGAGGATCATGGAGCACTTCCCCTGAGATCATGGGCATGCCCTTTATCCTCTGTCTTCAGAAGTGAAGCCAGGCTAGGGGTGTAGCTCAGTAGTAGAGTGCTTGCCTAGCATCTATGAAGCCCTGGGTTCCATCCCCAGCACTGGGGAAAAAAGAGAGAAAAAGTGAAGCCATCTGTTACTCACTCTTCTACCTTCCCACCAGCAGAATCTTCTATTTTAAAAATGTTCTGATGGGGGATAATGGTTTTTTTTTTTCCCAACAAGATCACTGGAGGTCAACTTCTGAGCAACCCCTAGGCACATCTACCCTAACCTCGAACCCTGGAGCAATTGCTCCCATCAGCAAAGCGACTGGCTCAACAGGACAGCTACCAAGAGTTATCTTAGACTGCTCTAAAACCTTGGCTTCACACCATCTCTCCCTCTCTAACATTTCAGAGATTTTTTTTTGGGGGGGGGGGGGGGTGGACACAACTGAGCTACATTCCACAGAAAGAACTTTCAAAGGAAAGGAATAGAGTGCTGTGTTTCCAAGAGACTTTCTCTGGGGAAAGACTCAGGATAGATTAGGAATCTTGCACTTTGTTTTCACTTTGGGTAGATGAGAGTAAAAGAAGAGTGCCCTGGTTTTTGGAAAGGAGAAATCCTAGAGGACTGAGATAGTGCCTTTGCAGTGGCAGCCCCCTTAGCTTGGAAAGACCAAGCACCCCTGCTGTGCTGGCCTCACAATAGGTAATAATTAGGTGGCAAATTGAGTGAGTGGGTGCAATGCTCTGATGGATTCACACAGTATACCAGATCATGAAACTAGATGCCAGCTAAGCCTCCCACCCACCCCATACCACCCTTCAGACCACCCCACCCCTGCACCTCCCAGTCACAGATCAAATCCACAGCAGGATCTAAGATACACCTCCAATGCAAGCCCTTTTCCTGACCCTGGGCCAGTGCCTCAGTTTTCTGTCTTCCCTCTGGGCTGTGATTCATGGCAGATATTAGAAAGGAAATGGCATCCTTCAATTCTTTTTACCATTTCTCTTATCTTTACAGAGTTCTTATTAAGTAGTATCTTCAAACTTATTTATGTGATGTCACACTGGGAAGCAATGTTGTCAATGTGCCACTTGCCATGAGCACTGAATTCGATATAAATAAAAGCCAAATAAATGCTACATTGTCTCCATGGAGAATCTTCTCTAGTCATGACTGGGAGCCTGGATATCCAGAGAGAGAGGAAGGGAACCCCTAAAGATAACCGGTGACAGCAGTGTTTGCTTATGGGGGCCTGGAAAGCTTCCTCTTCCTCTCCTCCTCTGAAGTAATTGATCAGAGTAGGTCACCTTCTTTGAGGGAACATAATCTCAATGCACTCTTGCAAGCCAGCTCAAGTGGGACACAAAATCATGAGGGGCTGCCCAAGGTCAAAGGTTCGAGGCAGTACCTTTTACTTCATGTTTTTGTTAGTTCCTCTTTGAATGTTATAAAACATACATAATCGTATCTGTTTTCATATTGAAAATGGAGGGTCAGGAGGAAGTGGGGAGGGAAAGAAACTAACACCAGAGCACTCAAGTGTGCTGGGAACTTGGTTTTTGTCTCAAGCCCTCCAGGCTCCACCAATGGGGAAAGGGAATGAAACTCACCCTCTTTGTTCTTTCTGAATAGCTGCTCAGGGTTGAAAAAGGCTGGTAGTACAACCATGCAGGGTAGGGAGCCCCAGGGCCTCTGCGTCTTCTCTGAAAGTCCTTTCTTCTCATCTGATATCTGTGTTTCTTCCTCCTCCTTTTGCTCAGTTGTGCTCTCCCGTTTGCCTTAAGGCCTGCCCACTTTCTACCAACTCATGCCTATGCCTTCCACTTCGCAAGACTATGTTAGTCAGTTTTCTATTACTATAACAAATAGCTGAGAGAATTAACTTAAAAAGAAAAAAAATGGTTATTTTGGCTCATGGTTCTAGAGATTTTAGCCCATAATTGGTTGGCCCCATTGCTTTGGGTCTGTGGTAACTCATCATAGCAGGAACGCATTGTAGAGAAAACTGCACATATGGTGACTAGGAAGCATAAGAAAGAGGAAGAGACCAGATTCCCAAAACCCCCTTTGAGGACATGTCCCCAGTGACCTAAGGACCTTCCACTAGGCCCACCCCTCGAAGTTTCCGCCACCTCCCAATAGGGCCAAGCAGGGAACAAAGTCTTTGACACAGGAGACTTAGGTTCCAAACTATATGTCTTTTTTATATGTCATCCTGGAAAAGCTTCCCTGATACCCTGTTGCCTGATCCCATCAGGGTGGGGACCCAGGAGATGGCTCATTCAGCATTTGACACCACCAGGTTGCAATGTTGTTTCATTTGTCTGCTTCCTCAAGTGGCTGTGAGCTCTTTAAAGGCAGAGCCTTGTTCCTTTTTTATTTAAACTCCCCTACCTCCACCTCTCTTAGTTGAATTCTAGCCTGTCACTTGCCTAAGCGATCCCTTCAATCCCTTCGTGTTCTAAGAAAAAGATACTTGTTCTGGAAGAATGCAGCTCCATCCCTCCCACTCACCCCTCCATGCACTACTGGCCTCCAGTCAAGACCATATGGCTCCCCTGTTCAGGTGCCCTTCATCAGAGTCATGCAGCCCTATAACAAGGAGCAAGGCTTGGCAAGGAGTAAATGAGCTGGACTTGAGAACCCACTTGCCCAGGCTACTTATGTAAATGTACTGGGCAACCTTGGTTGAATCAATCACTTGGCCCTAAAAGCAGTGCCACTTCTCCTGACCTCTGGCTCAGCTTCCAAGAAGCCAGGCTGCTCCTTGACTCTGCTGCCTGCCACTCCCCACTTACCCACATTGAAAAGCCTGCACACCTCCATAGACACAGTGCACCATGAAGCCCAAACTCAGAGCCCAAGGGAGGGAAGCTGAGGAGGTCCTATTTCTTCCAGGCCCATTGCCAACCTCTGTTCTGGCCCAGGCACGTGGGCTCATTTACATGGCTGGTTTGGAGCCTTTGGCAGATGAAAGTGCTTGGATAGTTTTATATGTGTTGCTCATCATTAAACCTCCCCTTCAGGGTTTCTTGCCGCCTTTGGTTTGTGTCTCAATCTGGAGCAAATTTAAGCAAAGGTTTAGGCCTCTGCATTTCCTTGGTTTAATTAATAATTCATAATAAAAATTTAATCAAGGCATAAGCTTTTGTGGAAGGTTATAAAACACTTTTATTTGCCCTGGAGATCAGAATGACCACTTTTTAAATCTGTGAAATGATGTTTTTTTTCCCAAATGAGGAAATTTTACTCTCAACTGTAAATTTCAGCTGTTTGCCATATGTAACCACAGAGAATCTGTTTATTGACTTAGTATATTAGAAGTAGTTAGGCAGGAAGAAAAATAAACCCAAACTCCAGACGGGAGAAAGTGTAGGGAAGGAATGAAGAGTTGGAGTTAGGAGTCTAGCAAAACTCTGGCCCCATTGAAGAGCAAGAAGAAACTGATGACAAAACCCTTCTCTCTAAGGAAAGGGGAAGGATCCTGACCAGACTGGGAGACAGCAATTATGGCTGATGGTAATCACACGCCATTCAAATCTTTACAAAGGAAAATAGCAAGGGGATATCAGACTCTGGGAGGACCCCATGGTGGGGTGCAGAGCCCTGCCTGTTAGTTCTTGCCTCATGGCAGAAACAGGGTCTGGATCAAGGCTAACTCAGACACATCGGGGAATAAAGCCAAACCTCTAGGAAAGTTACCTGAATTCTAGATTTCTCAGCTTGTACTTTAAAAGTCATTTAAAGCTTTGCAGATGATTCTCACGTGCAGCCAGGTTTGGGAATCAGTGGTCCTGATGACCTTTCAGGATTCTTCAGCACAAACTCTCAGATTTCTAAAAATTTGGGGAAGAGAGAAGCATGATGTTGATATAAAAGAGCTGAGCACCAACCATGTTTTCAGGTACATGTCTAATAATCTATTGATCTCCATAGTAATAATTGTAATAGCAAGTTATTATGCATGTGGTTACCTACCCGCCTTGGTCTGATGACATCTCTGAAAGAAAGTCTAGTCATTTTATCCACAGGAGGAAGAAGATGAGTCTCAGAGGTGAAGAAGTCTGCACAAGGCACACGGCCAGTGAGCAGCAGGGATGCGTTTGGGGGTCTCTCAACAGCAAATACTATACTGAACCCTTCCAGCTGGGGTGCACCCACTATTCTTGACTAAGGCCTAAATGTAACTGGGGAGTTTGACAGGTGGTAGAGGCTACAAAGGGTAAGTCCCTATAACGTCCAGCTGCCGTGCCCCAACCAGCAGTGGTTCAGAAGGTGAGCCACCCAGGATGAGCAAAAGCAAAAGGACTCCTCAGGGCCCAAAGGTCATATCAACTTTCCACTATGGAAAAATAACTCCAGCGGTCTCGTTTGGCAGTGTTAGCTTTAAATAAGAAGTCCTTTCTCATCTGCCACACCCCTCACCTCCTACTCCAGTCTCAGCCCCAATCTGACCCCAAAATTTCATGCTCCCCATAAAGCACTTTGAGAGAAAGTGTTCAAAGGGATCCCTGAAAAACTGATGCCTTTGCAGCCAGATACAGAATAAGAAACCCACTAGCTTAGGCCAGTACATTGAGTTATATGAAAAGAACCTGGGCTTCTAAGCTGAGTGCTCTGACTACAGTGGAGAGTCAGCATGGAAGAAGAGATCGGCCAGTGAGGTATCCCCACTTCCTGAGCCCACCTGCAAGGACTGGCAATTGGTTGAATGAGCCTCACATCGGTAGTTAGAATCTACTTTCCTGAGTGCTTAATCCAATCCCCTAAATCCCTCCATCTGCTGCTTGTTATTGTTTTCAAAGGTAGATCCTTCTTTATTACAAAGGTGTTTGGAGATGCCTCATTTAAATGCCTATAGGTAAAGAACTGTGTGAGAAATGATTGGTAGTTAGAAATGAAAACACAAGGCTGCAAAATAGAAAGTGGAATAAAGGACAAGGCAGCAACAACCATTTCTACCACATATGCTTGTTTTGGATCAGGCAGAGATTTGGCTTTGTTTTCTAGTTGCCATGACCAAACAAAACTTGGGTGAGGGGAACATCTGATTCATTAGAGAATTCAGTCACATGAGATAAAAACAAGCCAGAGCTATGAAATAACCCAGTCCCCAAACGCTAGATACTGTGTGACTTCCCCTGTATGAGGTACCTAGAACAGTTAAGTTCAGAGACAAGGCCTGGGGTGAGGGGTGTGGGGAGGTTGTTCAGAGGGTGTAAGCTTCCATCTGGGAAGAGGAGGCACTCACAGGAGATGGGTGGCAGAGATGGTGGCACAGCAGTGTCAGTGCATTTAATGTCACTGAGCTGCATTTGTAAAAATGGCCTGGATGGTAAATTTTACTTTGTATGCATTGAATCATGATTCCCAAAACCCATGACTTAAAAATGAAAAAAAAAAAAAAAAAAGGGCTGGGGATATAGCTCAGTTGGTAGAGTGTTTGCCTGTCAAGCACAAGGCCCTGGGTTCAATCCCCAGCACCGCAAAAAAAAAAAAAAAAAAAGGAGAACCTGGATCGCCTCTGATACTGAAATGAGGAAGAAAGTTCTCCTTAGAGCCACACCAAAAGAAGACCTAAGGTCATGAATTGAAGCCTCAGCCCATGCTGCCAGTCACATACCTCTCAGCCCACAGGGCAGGTTGGTGGCTTCTCACTAAAATGCAGGTCAGAGAGAGCAGTACAATGGACCAAGGGACATAGTGCACCGTGGGTACCACACTGGATGGCTCTTGGAGGCAGGGGAAGTTTTCTGCTCACGTGGCCATGGAAGTGCAGCCTGCTTGTCCTCTGCCCAGTTCGGGAGCTTGTGACAGCACCATCGGTACCCAGCTTCAAAGTGAGTCTTGCAGGTACAGCCATCTGACCACCCACAGAATCAACCTGGGTATGAAGCCCAGCTCCTCAAGTCCACCAGGAGTCAGGCTCAAAACACCCAAATAACTGCAGTCCTGGCTCCTGTCCCAGGAGGCTGTGTGTGTGGAAGCCAGTCTGGTTTGTTCTTTCCATCCCAGGTATTTCTGAGAATTCCCTTGGGGCAGGATCCTTAAGACAGAGATGAGGCTGTTTGTCATTTGTCACACTGTCCAGGATGGATCAGTGCTCCCCTTCCAGTCTCTTCTGGCTCCTCTACATCACTGGAGCCCCACATAGCCTAGACACAGATCTCTCCCCAGGACCCCAGAAGAATGACTCCAAATACAATCAAACCAAACTATTAACCTGATCGAAATTTTCTGAAGACTTAAAGCTAAAGGGATTAGAATACAAAAAGAGAAAGCTTAAACCCTGGGATAGGGAGCCTGGCTACCTCTGTCCTTACCCCTTACCCTGCTCCCCACATTTCAGGGGCCACCCTATTTTCTTTTTAATGCTTTGATGACATCCCCTCTATCTAGAATTGAGGTTCTCCAAAACATTTTGGGGTCCAAAAAGAGATAGGAAATCTCAGACTGACTTCCAGTGAATATTAATCTTGAGGTACAGCTCTGCACATGGAGAAGGCAACTTGTCACATTGCTTTACACCACCACTTAGCTCCTCTTTGTCTCAAATATCTCCACTGCAAATAAGGTCTGGTTGAACCTGACCAAATGCCCATCAAAGTTCTTCCTCCAAAATGAAATGCCATTTTCCCTCCATGATGAATTGTAAAGTTGCAATGACTTTGTCCCCATTCTTGGTTAGCATGCTTCTGAAACTGTTGGGGCATTGTGTAAATGTAAGCTGTGTATATACACACACTTCACTGTGGTGGAGCAGTACGGGGCCAGCCTGGTTCCTTCTGCCAGGTACACTCCTCGCAGGGGGTAAGATGGCTTTAAATTCTTGTGGTTTGGTAATCTTGGGATTCATTTGCGAGGCAAATACAGACGATTTAAAATTAAGGCTCAATGATGTGGGGTGCTAGCTGAGGGCTTCTTTTGTTTTGTTTTAAAACCACAGCCTTGAGCTACTAGATTGTTATCACAGGTTTAACAAGAGGCCAATCGCTTTTATTCACTGTAGAAAATCTATTCCACTCTTCTGAAGGTTGGATGAGAGGTCCTAAGGGAAGGGACAATGGAGGTAGAGTGGTTGACCAGCTGCAGGTGAGAGCCAGGACCCAGAGGGAAAGGGCCAGGCTGGAAAGAGGCTAAACTGGGGGTGCTCTCTACACTGGTGTATCTGGTCACAGTCCCCACCAGGGAGGCCCTGGGCTCCAGTTCCTCTTAGTGAAGTGCAGAGTGGTGTTTGGTCAACTTCAAAGCCCAATGCAAATTCCTAAGATCTTCATTTCAGATTCAAACTTGGGGGTGGAGGCGAGTAGGGGCGGTGCAGCATTCAACATAGTTTACTCCTGGCAAAACAGATCTTCCTGAGTCTCTGGGGAGAAAAAAGCAGTTTAGACAGATGTAAACAGGCTCAGAGGCCCTTTGGACATCAAATAACACTAGCAAAACAACGTTTAGATGAGTTAAGTGTAAATCAATCAGAAACATATGGACTACATTTCCCTGAAAATACACAGGGGTTTACAAATTACAGGCACAGGGGTTTGGCAAAACACAATTCAGGTTTTTGCCAAACCTAAAATGTTTGGAGAAGATTTAAAGAAAGTAGACTAACCCAAAATGCCTTCAACTCTGCCCATCCCTGACACTGATAATATCCCACATGACCACAACTATTTAAGTGCATGGGTTTTAAGAGATTTATATGTTGAATGAACTTAACTACTCACAACAAACAGACGAATGTTCTTAGAATGCTGAAATAGCCAAGTGACCACACTTACAAAAGGGAGAAGATATCTACCTTCCCAGTTGGGCCAAGGAGATACACAGACATATTTAAACTTGCTGTAGAATGGTATGTGCCTGTCACCATGGGTTCATGGAACACAGGCTGTGTTTCCCCAGCCTCTACCTTTGCACCAAGCATCTTGCACCATTGGTCATGAGGGTCAGTACGCTGACACATTCACTCACGTCTGCAGCAATGCAACTCTCCACTTGTGGCAGCAGGCTGTGAGGCATGTCTGCCTGTCCTCAGAGAACTGGAGTACCCAAGGTCTAGAGCCCATGGCACCCCCATAGAGTTTCCACAGCCCTAGAAAAGTATGGGTCCTCAAAGGGGACACAGAAGTTGTTAAGAAAGAATTGGATCTATACAGGCCTTGCAGTGTGGTCAGCTGGGAGGCTGATGTGGCGAGATGACCTGGGTCAGGAACTTCTCTGCCCACACTCACGCACACACATGCACACATACACACACTGCTGTGGCAATAATAAGCCACCCAGAACGAAAGAATGAGGATACAACCCTCAGTGATATAAATACGACCCGGCAGTGAAATTGTTAGCCATTAAGCCAAAAGGGCACTTGACATTGAAATTATGCTGATTTACTAAAAATGTAATGTTTTTTGCACACTTGGTTGTGGTCTGAGATTCTTGCCTTCTCCCATGGAGGAGGTCACAAAGTTGATTGGAGGTGGCCTAACTTTTTGACTGTTGGAAACTTGGTTTGGGTCATCTGGAATGAGCTGTGGTTGTGGGAGGCAGTGAAAGAGGGTGGAGAGAGTTGGAGGAGTTGTAGATTTGATGTAAAAAGCAAAAAGATGGTCAATGGGATTGGGCAAGCCCCTTTTACAGGGGCTCCTCTCTCCATAGGATACCTTATACCTCTAAGCAACTGATGTAAGGAGATGAGTTTCAGAGACACTTGGGAGATAGCCCCCTGCAGAAGGCCTAGAAAGACCCAGAAAAGACTCCACAGGAGAACAGGTGTGAAGGGAGCGACTCAGCTGGCCAGCCTCACTGAGAATTGAAGCCTTCAGTGTGGAACTGGGTGTTCCAGTCCAAAGCCCTATGGGCTAAGGCTGGGCAGGGGCACAGCACCAAGGGTGAGGAAGCCAGGCAGGCACCACCAGTAGGGTAACAAGTGACTGGCATTTCACTGTGACAGGGTTCAAGTTTGGCTTTCAGACAGGGAAAATGCAAATAATGGCAATAAAAGAATGCAGGGGATGTAAACCTGTCTTTGGAGTAGAGGCTTTCTGTGTTCTGGAGGTTTCCTTCAGGGCTTCTTCCATCAAGCAGAAGTAAGTCAAGGGCCTCCCACAGTCCTGACCTTGGCGAAGCTAGGCAGCTATCCACGTGCAAAGAATATTGTTTACACTAGGCACTTGGAGCAACGTGTCTCCATTATTTAATAATTCTAGAATGGCTGCTTAATAGCAAGCTATTTAAAAGAGACAATTTTATACTAAATCGGAGGGAAGAAAAGTCCAATAAGGGCTTGAACTTGAAAAATAAAACTCAAAATTGTAAAATTAAGCTTTTAGTATTTAACACAACTTAACTTATAATTATATGAATGCATTAATTCTTAATCTGAACAAAGAAGTAATTTATTTTTGAAAATGTTATCAAAATGATTGCACAATAGCATTACTTCTTGTGCTTTTTATTTTACTTTTATAGCCAATCATGTAAAGGGGCATTTTTTTTTTCTTTTTTTTTTGGAAATGGGGAATGAACTCAGGGGCACTTGGCCATTAAGCCACATCCCCAGTCCTGTTTTGTATTTTATTTAGAGACAGGGTCTCATTGAGTTGCTTAGCATCTTGCCTATACTGAGGCTGGCTTTGAACCCGTGATCCTCATGCCTCAGCCTCCCGAGCTGCTGGGATTACAGGTGTGCACCACTGAACCCGGCAAGGGGCATTAATACTATTCCAGTGCTTCATGAATTTTCCAAAAGGCTTCCAATAATTGTTGGATACACATATTTTCTCTTTGACCTGCCTCTGGGGTCACTGTCTCTGCCAATTTTGTGTTTTTCTCATTGTTACCTGGCACCTCTCCACCATGCCACTATTTTTAACAGCTTGCTATGATTTCAGCAATTCTCCTTGATAACATGAAATACCTCCACTCATCTTCTGCAAGATTTGAAACTTGACTTTGAAATATATTTTCATAATTTGCATTGTCCTGTCAAATGTTTATTATATCTCATAGTCAGTGTTGTAGTCTAAATGTGAGGTGTTTCCCGCAAAAGCTCTTATGGTTTTCCCGCAAAAACCTTCTTTTGAAGGTTTTGAGGAGAAATGATTGGGTTGAGATCCTTAACCCAATCAGTGAATTAATCCCCTGATGAGATTAACTGAGTGGTAACTGAAGGCGCATATGGTGTGGGTGGAGAAGGCGGCTCAATGGGGGCATGCCTTTGGGGTATATATATTTTGTATCTGGTGAGTGGAGTCCCTGATCATCACGTAAGCTGCTTCCCTCTGCCACACTCTTCCACCATGATGTTCTGCCTCACCTAAAGCACTGAGGAATGGATCTGGATGTCTATGGACTGAGACCTATGAAACCATGACCCCCCCATAAACTTTCCCTCCTTCAAATTGTTTTTGTCGGTCTTTTAGAGAAATGAAGGAGCTGACTGAAACAGTCATCAGAAGATTGGTCCAAAAACGGGCTTCATAGATGAGTGAGATAGGGGTGATGAAGTTTATGAGCGAACTTTTTCAGGTATTTATGACTTTCATCATGCAACCATGAACTACAAGGACTTGAATGAGTGTCTGGATAACTTCTATCATTCTATTTATTAAAATGGTGGAAGGGATTAGGAGAGGAAGGATTTTGCCTTTTGTCTTTCCTCTTACCTTTCCTCTCTTGGTCTTTGAGAAAGACACACAGCAACTTCAGCTACCTGTTCATGCCTTGAATTTGAAATTCAAAATAATTTCCAGAGGTTTACATGAGGCCCATGGTAGTTAGCCCTGGAGTAGGTAATTGAAGAATGATTTGAAGTCAAAGCTCTAGTGAGAAGCAGTGTCCATTTGCTTGGATATTCACAGAGCTAGAAATAATAGCAATGAGGAGGATGATAGTAATGGTATAACTGGTATCTTTAACAAGTAGGAAATGAAGAGTATAACCAGAAACCACACTGCCAGGCACTGTGACATGAATGAGTACCTGGATAACTTCTACCATTCTTCATGAGTCTGTAGTTCCAGTTATGCAGAAGGCTGAGGCAGGAGGATCACTTGAGCCTAGGGGCTTTGAGGCCAGGTTGGGTGACAAAGTGAGACCCTGACTCAAATGAAAGGAAAGGGAGGGAGGGGGTATGGGTGTGGGTGTGGAAAGACTACTTTTATTTGTTCCACTCCCACTGTCTATTCAGACTGACTCTGGGCTAGTGTCCCTCAGGCCACCCTAGAGCCTACCCTTTCAGTTGAGGTAATATAGTCCTCTGGTCACTTCTAATCACAGTTAAGGAACTAACATGTCCAGTTCCATGTAAGAACTGGAAACACCAACTTACTTCCGCAGTCCTCCAGGTTGGCCTGCTTCAGGCAGGTAAGTGGCAGGAGGCAGGAGGCAGGAGGCAGCAGAATGGTGGAGAGCCTACACAGCTTCTGAAGCCCCTGCTCCAAGGCCAACATTTCCACTCCTCTCCCTCTCCCACTCACTTGTCAAGATTCCTCAGGAGTGAACGTGGCAGGAGGAAGAGGGAGTGGGAAGGACACCAGCCCCTAGTGGACCCTCATAGCCAGCTGGTATGGCTACCTCTGGCCTTGGCAGAGTGGGATTCTATAATTTCTTGTCTAAATCCAGACAACTTTGAGAGTGAAAACAGTGTGCTTTATAAATACACCAGAACAACAGAGGCAAATGCAGTGGCCTGGCCACATGGGATTTATAGTCACCCTACTTAAATCTACTTCCCTGGCTCTGGGGGAATCTGCCAGTGGGGATCTTTACAACCCAGGTAACAGTGCCTCTTCCTCCTCCCCTGGTTCTGGGGTTCTACAGATCATTCCCCATAGTTTCTCAGACCTAAAAGACAACTCCAGGCCCCCAGCCTGGGCACAAAGGAAACACACTCACTGCCCTGCTTGGGAGGGAACAGAGAAAGGTACAGGTCCCCTCAGGGACAGTTAGATGTCAAAGGCATAATAGTGACCTTCTGTCTGAAAGTTCTGTTCTAAGCTGGCCAGCTCACCACATCCACCTGCTCAGGAAGGACAAAAGGAAGGGCTGAGAGACACGATGAGTTCTAAGATGGCTGGTGTTTTAGTTAGCCTTTTCACTGCTGTGACCAAAAGACCTGATAAGAACAACTGAAGGAGGAAAAGTTTATTGGGAGCTCATAGTTTCAGAAGTCTTGGTTCATAGACAGCTGGCTCCATTCCTAGGGGCTAGAGGTAATGCAGAACATCATGGTGGAGGAGTGTGGTGGAGGAAAACAACTGGGAACATGACATCCAGGAAGCAGAAAAATCTAAGCTCAGCTCACAAAATATACACCTCCAGGGCACACCCCCAAGGACCACCTCCTCCTGGCACACTCTACCTGCCCACAGCTTCCACCGGGTTAATCCCACTGATTAGGTCAAGATTCTCATAACCCAATCCTCTCTCCTCTAAAGTTTTTGCCTTGTCTCACACATAAGCTTTTGGGGGACACCTCATAATCTAAACCATACCAGTTAGTCTGCTGGAATCAGGGTTCTGTGTACAGAGGAAGCTGGGGTCAGAGGAGAGGCTGGTAACTTTGGGCAAGGGAGGAACATAGAATTGTTCATGTATGTGCCATTGGCTCTGAGGGATTAGTCTACAAGAGGAAGTTAACTGGAAGACAGGAGTCTTGGTCAGCAGAAGAATCCTAGATCTTTTTCATGCTATGTGACACATAAAATGGTCCAAGGGCCAGCCCACAACATCCTGATTTCACCTGTATCTCACCTCTTGGTTATGAGACAGGGACCACCATGGGGACAAAATGTTGGATAATCTCTCAGGCCTTAGTTTGTAATGTGTTACTAAGTCTCCTCCTACCCACCCACCCTCCTTTTACAATGTATGGAATGTGTCTCTTAATGTATTATTAATGTGTATTCTTAATGAGATCAACTATAAATGCCAGGTATGAGGTGACTGCCAGGAGACAATGTAAACTCCGGGGCCTATTCATAATCCTTGCCTCCCCAAAATCTTTCCCTTCTCCCCAGTGTTGGGGTAAACACCGCTCAGTGCCTAGGAAGGCCTGTTGTTCCTGGTGGCAAGATAAGAAAGACTCCAAGGAGTGTGATGTTGGCAAGAAGAAGGGGAGCTGGCTACGTCCCTGGTCTCCAGTCTTTAGGTGGGGATCAAAGCAGAGCCACCTCGGTTGTGAAGGAACATACTCATAAAGCATCTGAAGAGCTCCATCTGCACAGTGGGCATGCAGTCTGTCCTGTATATTCCCCTGCTTGTAGGCACAGTGCAGCCCTCTGTTTAGTATCCTGGCCTCCTGAGGCCACCAAGGAATCTGTGAGATATATCATGTTCAACCCCCCTTCATCAAGTCCTCCAAGTTCTTTCTTTGGGATCAGTGGACAGTATGCTAGGGCTTCTGCAGCCCTGGGGTTGAACACCAGTTCTTACAATGTGTATGATGTACCTTTCCACCCTCCTCTCCTTAATCAGGTGAACCATAAATACCAGGTGTAGGCAGTGCCAGGAAAAATGCCTTTTAAATTATAAAAATACTAGAACTTCCCAATCGAACCAATAAATATCAGGGCCATTCTTTTGTTGATAGGCAGTCTGACTTTTCTCTGGCTCAGGGATGACCATCTTCACCTGGAGGTGAAGTCCCTGTCCATTTTCTTTTTACCTCCAGTTAGAGCTTTGCCTGTATATTCATGTTCACCCCACTCAGATTCCAGAACTGAGTCAAAAGTTCCCATCTCTGGTATCATTTGGCGACTCTGGTGAGACAACAGGGGCCAATTTAGGGTGAAACCTACTGGGTCAGGGTCTTCCAGGTGTGACTTCCACCAGTGATTATGCAGCCACCTAGATCCCCTTTCCTCCAGGGTATGTGGCTGGGTACAGATCAGGGTTTACCTCCCATCTCCCCAGTCCACTAGTTTTCCCCACCATCCACGCAGTGCTCCCTTTCTTACCCATGTGGTCATAATGAGGTAGGATGGAAGAGACTGGACACCCAGTGAATTTTCAGGAAGCAGATTTACTGACTACAGGGTTCAGAGGTGGCTCTCACCTAAGAATTCTTCCTCTAAACAAAAATTTTAGAAATTCTTTGAACTTTATACCCAGTGGCAGGGGGTGGGGGTCAGAGGTTCAACAGAGACAAATGTTCTCTGTTCCATCTTCTACACCAGACACAGGTTTTACAAGTTTTTACCAAGAAAACAGATATAATATCTTTTTGTACAACAAGCTTGCAGACTAACTCTGTCACACCGTTTGCGTGCAAACCTGGCCTTTGCAAGAAAAAGGAAACTACCAACCTTAATAACCTCTGTAGACATCCTGCTGATCTGACAAGAGGAGAAGCTTAATTATGGCAAGGGTCTTTTGGGTGGGGGTACCTGGACTGCTCAAGTACTTATTAGCCTGATTTCATTTCTGATGTTGCTGGTCCAAAAGTTGCTGCTTCCTGTTATCAGTTAGAATGTGGTGTGGCTTATGGGGCCTGTGGCAGGTGACTGAGGGTTTGTGTCCTCCTTCATCAAAACATCCAGAGATCTTGCCCAGGCATGAAGGGTGTGGCGAAGCGTCCATAACCATCCCACCACCACCACCCCATGCTCATTTTCTGTCTGCTGTAGCAAATTACTACAAACATAATAATTCATGACAAACTTAATATCTTCTTGTTCTTGAGGTCAGAAGTCTGAAATGAATTTCACTAGGCCACAATCAGGGTCTCATCAGAACCGTGTTCCTTTCTAGAAGTCCTGGGAGAAACTGTTGTGCTACCTTTTCCAGCTTGCAGAAGCTGTTGCTCATGTTCCTTGGCTCACGGACCCTTCCATCTTCAAAGCCAGCAATGCCCAGGGAAATCTTCTACTTCTGTTACAGGGACTCATTTAGCCTTTGCTAAATCCAATGACTCTATCTAAGCCCCAGGGGTAACAGAAAGCAGGAAGAAACTGGGCATCACTGCCTTTATTTACATACGTCTCCCTTACCTTAAACTTTGGGTCAGGCGCCTGCTTATCTCTGCACCTAGGCATGTTCATTTAAGGAGTGTTCATCTAAGAACTAGTAATACAAGATTTATTAGCCCTAAATTTGCCTAACCTATCTCATCCCCCTTCAAAACTGAGGCCAGATTTGCAGCATCCTGTTGCAGCCCCCTGCAGGGGTGCCTAGAAGTCTTCAGCTCTTGTCCCCCTCCAGGATCACAGGTCTGATAGACTCCTCAAGTGATAAAGACTTCTCCAGAGCCACTTGCCAGAACCAGGGCTGAGAGAATGATCAAACAGACCACAGTTTGACAGAGACTGCTTAATTATGCAGACCTCTCACTCCCTGTCCCAATTCTTCCTCTACTTAAACCTAAAGCTATGTCAGCACCGTGAAGACAGGGCTAAGAGGCTGGATCTCATGCCTTCCCAATATGGCCATGTTGATTCAAGTTTCCCTTCCTGCTTTTCACATTACTTTTTCTGCTTGGTTTTTGGAGTGAACAGCTGGCTCACTGGTTATTTGGGACCCAGGAATCAGGCTTCTGGCCTGGGATGCTGGTAACACTTGTGAATGGCATTGCCTGGCACTGACTTCTCTTCCTTTTTTTTCTTCTTTTTTTTTGGTACCAGGGATTGAACTCAGGGCCACTCAACCACTGAGCCACATCCCCAGATCTATTTTGTATTTTATTTAGAGACAGGGCTCCTGGCTCTTGCTGAGGCTGGCTTTGAACTCCTGATCTTCCTGCCTCAGCCTCCCAAACTGCTGGAATTACAGGCATGCACCACTGTGCCCAGCTCCTCTTCCATTTTTTAAGGACCCTTATAATTACACTAGATAATCCAGGATAAGATATCCTGTTTTATGGTCAGCTGGTTAACAAATTTAATTTCATCTACAACCTTAATTTGCCCTTTCCAGGTAGAGCATATTTGCAGGTTCTGAGAATTAGGAAGTCTTTGTCTTTGGGAGGTGATTATTCTGACTAGCACACTCCTGTCAACCCTGCCAAGCACTGGCTGGCATGCACACACACGTGTACACACACATACACACACACACACACTTCCAAAAAGGAAAGTTGAACAATGAGCTCATTCATTTTTTAGTGGCTTCTGTATCTGCTATATATGGTAGCTTTTCTGTATTAGAGACTTTCAGACATCAGAGATCCACTCCTGCTGATTTCATCTTATATTGTCAGAAATGCTTTAACCCAATTAGGAATGGCACATTTCATTCAAATGCGATCTCAAGTCAATTATTTATTTCACTCTTTTATCAGCTGAATGGCTCTTTATTCTTTTATTTTATTTTTCAGCATTGGATATTGAGCCCAGGTGTGCTTTACCATTGAGGCACATCACCAATCCTTTTATTTTTTATTTTGAGACAGTCTCACTAAATTGCTGAGGCTGGCCTCCAATTTGTGATCCTCCTGCCTCAGCCTCCCATGTCTCTAGGATTAGAAGCTTGTGCTGGGCAGTAAAATTTTTTTTTTTAATTTTTTTTCAGAACTGGAGATTGAACTCAGGATTGTTTTCCCACCAACCTACATCACCATCCCTTTTTACTTTTTATTTTGAAACAGGGTCTTATTAAATTGCTGGATCCTCCTGTGTCAGCCTCCCAAATTGCTGAGATTATAGGCGGGCACCACCACCCCCTGCTTTGGGACCCTCTCCCTGGGGATGTGTTCCTGAGGGCCTGATTGAACCTCTGCACAAGATCTGTCTGTTTTTCAGAGCTGTTTCCTAGCAATGGAAGCGTTAACTGCAGGATTAAAGAGGATGAAAAGAAAGAAAGATTTTATATTTTTAAAATCCCACAGTTATCGATCTTTATTATAAAAAACATATGTGCCTCTCCTTCAGTAGTTGACGAGTTCTTAACTGGGTATATGTAAATCAAATTCTTTGTAAATTGAGTCATATTTTAAATGCACCAGGGGAGCTGGCTATTTAAAGGGATCCTGCTGTGAATCTTTTTGTCAAGCCAAGAGGCTGTTTGTGATGCTAATTTTCACCCCTTAATTTGTCTGTTTTGTAGGTTCAGATTTTCATAAAATCCCCCAAATTCACAAGTCAAAGCAAAGCACACCTGTATCCTATATTTCAAGGGTATCTTTTTCATAAGAGCTCAAAGAGCTGTCAGGTGTATTGTCTCATTTATCTTCCTAATGTTCTTCCAAAGGAGTTTGGGCAGTCATTATTGTCCTCACAGGAGGTGTAACTGTCTCCCAACCTGCACTGCAGGGGGCCAAATGGAAGGAGAAGGCACTCAGCTCAGAGCTGTTTATCTTCCAATTAACAACAGGCTCTGTCCTGGAGTCTTCCTCAGAGCCCAGAATGTTCTTTTCTGCTACTCTTTGTCACTACTAGAGAAACTGAGGAAGTGAAGAATTAGGTGCTTACAATGTTTTAAATGTCTAAGCATTTCAAATGTTCAGGGAACACACCAGCATGGTGCTGGAGTTAGGTGGCACAAGTCAAGATGCCGAGCAAGGGCCTGAGTGCAGAGCTTGCAGCCTGGTGGGTAAACTGGCCAGTTGACAAGACCTAGCACATGACATTGGGAAATATGACACTCTTGCCACCTTCAACTTGTCCACAATTTTCTTCTCCCAAGGATCTTATAGTGGTGACCTCACTAGATCGGTAAAATAAAGTTTGATTTTGCCTTTTGTAGGACAAAGAAAAAAATGAGTGATTTTTTTCAAAATGCATATGGCAGGAAGCAAGGATTTAAATCCAAATCCATCCCATTCCAAAGGCACGTGCTTTACGTCTTACACGTCACTGTAATTGAATACAGGGACAAGCAGTGGGCTTTGTTAGTGACAGTAACTCCATTCTGACTTTCAGGGTCAAAGAAAGGGTCCCAGAGAGATGCTAACTGAGCTAGATCTTAAATGGTGTTTTAAATTTTAATTTTTTTTTTTTTTTTTTTGGATTTTGGAATATGTACATAAACATGATAAAATACCCAGAAGACTCAAATCTAAACATGAAGTTCATGTTTCATATCCAATATATACACATACACTGAAGGTAATTTTATACAATATATTTAGCACACCTGCATTTTGACTGCCACCTCTCACATTAGGTCAGGTGTGGAATTTTACATTTGTAGTATCATTTCCGTGCTTAAAAATTTTTGGACTTGGGAGCATTTCAGATTTCAGATTAGGGAAGCACGAATTGTACTTAGCATGCTTTCCTTGAATAGAAAGAAAAAACCTTTCGGACATTGCCAGACCCCAGGCAGGGAAAGGGGTAGTCAGAAACCAGAAGAAGCTGTAGTGCTGGATACAAGAGGAATGTGCTTTCCCTTACATTAATCAAAGTGGCCAGACCCTTGAAAGGAGGGCAGGTCTGGGCCAAGTCCACCTCTGGTCTGTCTCTCTCTCTCTCTCTCTCTCCCTCTCTCTCTCTCTCTCTCCCTCTCCACCCAGCAGTGCCCAGGCACAGAGGAATGGGTCATGCTCTGTTTCCCTTCACCACCTGAGATGTCACAAGTGCCAAGGATTGAGGTGTATGCCAAAACTTAACTCTTGCCTTTCAAGCAAACTCTCTCTCTCAGGCATTTGTTGAAGGTCAACCTTGTCTATCCTAAGCCACCCAACAAAAAGCTGGGCTTAGTAAGCACTTCTAGACCCACACTCGCTGGGAGCGTGAGTTGCAAACATCATTATATTGAACTTGATCTCTTCTTCTTGGACAATGTTTATTAGGTTGGTCCAGATTCAGTTCCTGCGCCTTCGAGCTGAAAAACCAGAGAAAGACGGTGAAATCTGGGGGCCCTAAAAGAATAAGAAAGCCTTGGATCTCCTTTATCTGCCTCCTTCCTCCCACCCAAGTTTATAAAACTATGTGAAGATCCACTCTTCAAAACAACTATGGAAAGACAATGCAGAAGTAGAATTAGGATATTTAAGGTGTGTATTTTCCTTCCATTTCTAACTTTTGGGCTTCAGCATAATTCTTTCAGTTGTTAATGCAAGAAGACCTTGGGGCTGCTGGAAGAAAGGAAATTTAAGTATAAAGGCCATTATAATAGTATTGCTATTAGCGTTAGTGAGTTTGGCATGAGGCCTGGCCCACCCGGATTCCAGAGGCCTAAGTGATTAAATGGGAGGCTCAGTGTGACTCAGATAGATCAGATCTTTTGGCCAGGGAGGTTCTGGGAAATCTCCCCTAAGCACAAAAGGAATTTAGGTGGGAGCGAGGGGGTGTGGCAGTCATGGAGGGTATAACCATATTCATGGGTCTCTGAAGAGCCCAGAGCAGGTGAAACTTATGAAGAGAGATTCCTAGGGCAGGAAGCCCTCCTACCCACTGATCACTGTGTCACTCCTCCCTGCTCTGGAATACCTAGACTTCCCCCAAGGCAGAGGTTTTATTCTTTTGCCTTCTAGCCTTGATAGATTACAAAATATTCTGCCACGTTCTCCACCTGGAGGAGGTCAGATTGGCTGGCCATGGGTGTCTCTGAAATCCTCTTTGCATCAAGGTGCTTGGGCATATGGAGGAAGAGAGCATGAGAGCAGTAAGCCAGAGAGGAGAGGGGCTGACTGGGGGGCAAACATACTTTGCTGGGTCACCATGTTGGATCTGGGTGGCACCCAGCTGCTCAGTACCTTCCTCCTCCCCAGAATAGCTTGGATAGCCTCCTGTCATGATAACTGATGTGCAAAGGCAAGGTTTGCCTGTGGAGAACCTGTCTGAACTAGAGCACCTAGGGAGACTTCCTAAGATGCTCTGGCTGACCCTTGGGAACCAGGGATTCAGACTTGGTCAGCACTCATTCCCAGGCACATTGGAAAGTAGATTCAAGGCATGTCATGATTTTCTTAATATTGAATCTTGGAATCTGGTTACTTTTTAAACAACACTATCACTTATTGACCTGAGAATGATGTGCGAAGCCAGAAATGAAAAGAATAGGGAGAAGCATTTTAAGAACATGCAATGGCCTAGATTTGCTCTTCCCAACTCCCAGTCCTTCCAGTTGGAGGCTGCTGCTGAGTTACAGCCACAGCTGTCACTCACATGGGTAAGTGCCATAGCCCTGGGTCTCACTTCTGTTGCAAAGCCCTGTGGCACTGTGTGAAAGAGGCTGACAAAGACATGTGGCAAGATTTTCACAACAAACCCTCCCCCTCACCCATCACAGCTGATGGAGCCTGTGTGACAGTGGTGAAGAGAGGAGGCTCTGCAGTCAGACCTAGATTTGAATTCTGCCTCTACCACTTCCTAGCTGTGAGATCAAGAGAAAGTGTCTAGACCTCAGTGGATCTCATTTTTTCTTGTCTGTAAAATGGGGCTAATTGTTGTACCTTAGAGGCTTAAGAAAATGAAGTGAAATATCAAAAGCACAGCACTTGGTAGAGTGCCAGCATATAGGACTTGATCTACACAGGAGCAACACTTTCCCTCTCTCAAGAAGGAAGTGTTGAGGAGAGGCACTGCACCTGAAGGCTCATGCTGCCCTCTCCTATCTTATCGGCACTATCATGCTGGAGAGGGTCAGGTCTGAGTTCCCTGGAAGCCCCTTGAGCTATGAACTAAGCCTAAGTTTGGGCTCCTAATTCAAGGGGAAAAGTGCAGATGAAATTTGTGAGCAACAGATGGGCACTTCTGTGTAAACCATACAACTAGAAGACACGTGAGGATAGGCTTTGACTCTCAGCTGGAACATACTGCCAATGAAGAGAACAGCAAGGCTTTCCAAATAGCCACAGGTATACCACATAATGCCAATCCATAGCCCCACAGATATTGCCAAGACAGGTCACGGAGTCCTCTGGCCATTAAATACATTGCAGTAAAAATTAGGCATGACCAGGGAACATCAGATCCAAACCCAGCATAGGAAAGGTCCAGATGTCATGTGCTTACTCTGGGGAGCTGGACTAGACTTCCTATCCTTTCTAGGTATTCTAGTAGCCCTTCTGAATTCCATCCTCCATGTCATCTCTCTCTCTCTTTTATTTATTTATTTATTTTTTGGTACTGGGAATTGAACCCAGGGGTGCTTAAACACTGAACCAAATTCCAGTCCTTTTGTTTGGGGGGTGGGTACCAGGGATTGAACTCAGGGGCACTCAACCACTGAGTCACATCCCCAGCCCTTTTTTATATCTTAGCACCCCGTGTTTGCTGAAGCTGGCTTTGAACTCCTGATCCTTCTGCTTCAGCCTCCTGAGCCACTGGGATTATAGGCATGTGCTCCTGCGCCTGGCTGTGCCCGACTCTCCATATCATCTCAACCAGACATCCCCCTCCTTTTCCTTTTTTTGTAGTCACTGGGGATTGACTCAGGGGTTTCACTCAGGGTTTCATTAAGTTGCTGAGGCTGACCTGGAATTTGTAATCCTCCTGCCTTAGACTCCCAAGTAGCTGGGATAACAGGCATGCACCATGATGCCCAGGGACCTTTTTCTTCTTATTGACTTGCTTTCCTCTTCCCCCAAAGATGTTTCAGAAAGGAATTACCAAGGATGGACTATGTAAATAGACTATAGTTTATGAGGAAGCCCAGTGTGGAAAACATGATGTTGGAGCCAGACAGATCTGGGATCAAATCCTAGCTCATCACCTCTGGTAGGAAAGGCCTTAGCTTACTCAAGCTGCGAGGTTAAACTCAGCTCGTCACTGCATCTGCAAACTGTTTTGGTCCCGTGGTCCTTGAACCTTAACCTGGGTCAGAACCACCTGAAGTGCTTGTTAACACAGATCACTGGCCCTATTCAGAAGGTTTGGAGGGTAAAACTCATTTCAATATGTTCCCAGGTGATGCTAATGGCATTGGTCTAGAGATGTGAGTACAGTGTAAGAACCACTGCAGCTGCTCAGTCTGCAGTAAGCCTTGTTTACTTTGGGAGAAAGGCAGACAGCAGAAGGGCATCAGGGTTTGGATTAGGAATCAACTTCCACTTTGTAGCTGTGCCAGTATCACTGGTAAAATAAGAACAATAGTATCCACCTTTCATGTGAGAATCTAACCAAGAAGATAATGTGACATTACCTTCTAAAGTTATGAAGTTCCAAACAGTCATAAAAGACTAAATATGAGCACTAAAGGTCATAGCTCACGGTACAGAGACTATAGTGGAGTTCCTGGCACATAGTAAGGGGCTCAATAAGTATGAAAGAAAAAAAAAAAAGCAGTAACAACCCACCAAGTACTAAAAATAGCCACTAACTCCATGCTGGATATTTAGATTTTAGTCTTTGTCATACATTAAAACAAAGAATGGTAATAAAGTTGTAACACATGAAATTCATATTCTAATCGTGGGTGGCAGGGACCTCCTTCTTGGCTTCTCATTCAATTCATTATTCAAATCCTTTTACCATAGAGTGCTCCACTGCTTAATGTGGAACCAACTGTGGATCTTGATAAGAGGAGAAGGCTGGGCTCTGTTTCCACTTTGCTCTTGGCAGTCTTTAGGCCTCCAGTATAACTTTCTTACAAAATGAATAGTTGGCTCCCAGAGAGACCAATCTAATCTCATCTTGTCCACTCAGAAGATCTGTATCAAACATTACAGACTGTCTGACTGTGGAACCACAGCAGGAAGGGGCATCTAATTCCATCTGGATTTGGATCAGTGTTTAAATGATCAAGTAGGGAGTCAGTATGGTGAAAATAGAGAAGCGAAATAAAACTGGCCAAATTTTAAAACATTGTTCTTGTCTAAAGGTGCTATTTAGAGCCACTGTATGAAACAAAGAAACAGAACAAGAATGAGACAGAGGAGGGCAACCTCCACAGCCTGCTTTTGACATGCATACGAATGGATCAACATCCTGCATTCTCACTGTTTATGGGCATGATAGTCTGATCAGATTACCGTGCTATGCCAAGAGACTTAATTTATTAATCCTCTGGAGAATTTTAAATTACTTTTAAAGGGGGAAAAAAGAAGTCTCTGGTTACTTCTGTTTGAATAAAATGCCACTTATTCCTGGTAAGCCATTTTCAGGAAGGCTCTGGCCACTTCAAATGGAACTAGTTGTGAGCTTGGTTACCCAAAAAAGATGTATTTCAGCTCGTCTGAGAGATGCTCACAAACACAGGACAGTGTCAAATACCTAAGACTAACAACTCTGTACATTGATTTTTTATGGTCCAACTTGGCTGCATTATCAAGGGGGCACCAAGAATCAATCAAATGGATACTAATTAAATGCCACAAACACTAAATAAATTTCTAGGTATGCTACATGAAATACCAAAGTTTAGGTCAAATCAGTTCACTTTTGTGAAAGTAAACCAAAGTTCAGAAGCCAGATCACTTGGGGACTATTAAGTCTACTCTTTACCAGATTTCAACATATTTTGGATGCGGGTTAAAGCTTTAACTTGGTCCTTTAAGAAGGCATGCACTTTAAACAATCTCAAATTAGGAGTTTAAATGGGAGTTTCTGTGATGTCAGTTTTCTACTAAGAGACATTGAGTAATTTAAATTGGGGAGATGGAGAAAGAACTAAACTGAGACCTGGAATCCCAGGATAATCTTTCGGATCTGCTACTCAGGGAAAGAAATTTCTTGCTTTTTTTTTTTTTTTGTATTTCTGAGCCACATCCCCAGTCCTAATTTTTCATTTTGAGACAAGATCTCACTACGTCATTTAGGGCCTTGCTAAATTGCCAAGGTTGGCCTCCAACTTGCAATCCTGCCTCGGCCTTCTGAGTCACTGGGATAACAGGCATGTGCCACCACACCTGGCTGGCTTAATTTATAGTTCAAAATACTTTCGTTGCCTGTTTCATGGGGGCAGGTGTGTTTTGTGACCAAATCTGGCCAGTTCAGTTGCCGTACTTACAGCTCATCCTGTTCCTTTGCAAGTATCACTGAAAAGACAGGTGAAGACTCTGGTAATTTAGTGCTCAAACTCTTGACAAGAACCTTGAAATGAAAATTGATCCAACAACTTTCTCTCTGTGTTGCTGTAATGGTTTTCAGTGCTCATGATGTGCAACATTTCCAGGCATGACTCTGGTTTTTAAGCTTCAGCTCGGAGAAATCACAGTGATGGGCAGAAGCTGAGGCTGGTGTTTCATTAGATACCTCCATTGTCAAACCACAGGGTGGAAGGGGCATTTCTGGGAGGTTCTGTTAAACCCTATGCCAGATGACAAAACCTGAATGAGCAAAAGAGGCAAAGAAATTAAGCATTTGATAGGGAGATGTGGAATTGCCTTTGTGATATTAGGTTCTTTGTGTAAACACTAGTCTGTTTGATAAAGTTTGATTTAGACAATAATCATCATCCAGCAATTGACACAAAGACAAGAGACATTGAAAATTTGCACTGATGTTATTACAACTCACATTATCGCCTCCACTGCCTATTTACTGGTCGTACTCCAGCTGTCACCAAATATTTGATGTTTCTGGCCCTCAAATTCATCTTCTTTTCCCCGGCCTTATCACTTCTCTGGATAAATGCATTCACCTCCTCAGAGGTTTCTGTATTCCTTACCGTTAGCCAGAGAGTCCATTCCTGGTACTGCTGCAAATATCCTTCAAACCTCAAAAATGCCCACTTCACCCTTTGCCTTATAATCTCCATCACCCACACGTTAAAATCCAGACTACTCAGCTTGGTATTTAAGACGGTATAAACCTCCTTTGGGAAAATGGCGCAAAAAAAAAAAAAAAAAAAAAGGCAGCCCCAGGAAAGAGATAGCCTTTAGGAAGCTCTGCTCTAGTGAAGGGGTAAATCCATGAATGTCTAAATTGGACTGCTGTGTATTGGGCCCACAGGTATAATACTGGTTCTATATAGATTCCAAACAACCAGTTTATAATGAATTCCGAGAACATAAGCCATTTGTAAGATTGGAACTGAGTATATATTGCTTTATTTGTATTTCTTATTGCTTAAATTACTTTGGAATTGAAATAGAACTAAAAATTCCATCTGGATGTTAGCCATACCCATCACAGTAAAATCTTATTGTTTAACCCATGAACCCAATTGGGTGTCTGAAATAAGAGGACAGATATGTTATGAAATGAAGCCTATCACATAGGTGAATATAGAGATCTAATTCAGAGCAAATGAATGGATACAGGATGTCCAGAACTTGATCACCTGGGATGGGCTGATGTTTCTGCTATTTCTAGGTTGAAACTAAAAATTAAATGCATTAAACTAAAAGGTCCAGGGTTTTTATGAAAATTGAACAGAAAAGGGAGAAAACTTATTGATAAGAAAGGAAATTTGTGTGTGTGTGATGTGCTAGGGATGGAACCCAGGCATGAAAAGCACACATTCTACCACTGAGTTCCCCAGACCAAAAGAGGGAATTTTGCATGGTGCTGTTTCTTCCTTACAGTCTCTTCCTGACAAATAGAGGCCATGCCTTGTGTTCATCTTTCATATTCCTCACGGGAGGCAAATGTTAATGAGTGGATATACACCTCAACAGTTGGTCCAAACAGATGATTCCTCATCTTTCACATTTATTAAGATAATATTAACATTTCTCTAACACTTACTACGTAAAAGGCACTAAGTATCAAGTTTACACGTATGTACAACAGTACACTTAATTCTCTCTTGACATTCATGGTCCTAGTTTACAGACCATGAAACTCAGCCTTGGAGACTTAATTTCTTCAAGGTCAGATACTAAGTGCTGGAGCTCCAGTGCTCACCTGAAAATTCTGTAAACTGCCTTTTTCTTTCACCGTACATTTTGACGCTTTCCGACTGCACCTTGCAAGTGTTACTTCCAGTTGCCAAGCTATGAGAATATCCAGAAGCAATAATGCACATGGTAAAGGGCTGTAGAGAAAGGAAAAGAGGCAAGTACCAAATGCTATGGGAATATTAGATATCAAACAGAGCCTGAGACCTGAGTTTTCAAGGTAAAAAGTAAGGATATCAAGATTTATCAAGAAATGGGGTATGGCTCAGTGGTAGAGGGTGCTTGCCTAGCATGCTGGAGGCCCATGTTTAGACCTAATCTGGTCATCTGACTTTGAATAAACACAGGGCCAAAGGGTAGGTAGAAGGAAAAAAATAACTAGCTAGCTCTTAGGGATCATCTTTTCATGAATCCCCATTGTTTTCAAACAAAAAAATAATCTACTCAAGGAACTTTTTTGTAGAATGAAATAAGTAAAAGGCAAAAAAAGAAAAAAGAAAAAAAACAAAAACAAAAACAGCCTTTCACATTTCCCTGTTGTTTCCCCTTATAGGTCTCCAGTGCTAGAAGGATGCTGTACGCTAAATTGGCCTTTGAAATATTTTAAAACTTTCTTGTCTGAATAGTCAGTCCCATGCTACTAGAAGAAACATAGCAAACCACAAAGAGAACAGTGAGTTTATAAAATCTTTCCTTGTTTGCTCAACTGGTTATCCCTGAAATAGAAAGGCGGGGTGGGGGGGGGTGAGGGGAACTTGCATTTTGAAGTCAGTTACTGATGCTGTTTTGTTCCAGGTGCCACACCTGTGCTCTATGGCAACAAAGGTGGAAGACTGTAATGAAGACAAAGGACAGGAAGGGCCAAGGGGCTTCCTTCAGAAAAAGAACAGGTGGACAGGGATTTGGGATTTGCCTTTTTGTACTCATTACTCCTAGAAAATAATTTGGTAAGTTCAACTCCTGTTTTACAAAGTAACTGGCAACCAACCATAAGAATACCATGAAAATATGCAGGTTTACGCAATGATCACTGCATACTAAGTTTGTTTTTCAGATATTCTCAGAACTTGGAATTCTAATGTGTTCACTTAATTTGTAATTATAAGGCAAGTATTCTCTTTTTCTGCAGAGATAAAGTGTCCTTTCTGTTGAAAGGGTTCAAATTATTTTACTCCAGGTATTGAGTTTTATATGTGTACTACTTGGTGGTTCATATGTTTAAATACAATAAAATATGGACAAAGCCACTTCTGGAATAAGCAAGTGTGGTCTCCTTTAGAACAATCAGTATTTTCCACCCCATCCCACCCCTACTTTTCTCATGAGAGATTGGGACATGGAAAAGACAGCCAGTGTCAGAACCAGGAATACCTATGCTACAGGTATATAAGTGAGAAGGCATTAAGATAATAGGTTTTTAAGAGCAAATAAAAAAGTATTCAGTTGTATTAAAAAATATTTATGAAACCCTCTTTTATGAAGTGACACAACTAGATTCTGCAGGGTGAGAAGGGAAGTTGGCTTCCTAACAATACTGTAGCATAGCACATGAAATCCAGTAAGTCTGTCCTAGGCCAGCACTTTGCATCCTTCATGACCAACCTTCACAACAATCCTGTTATCTCTATTTACTAATGTCACACTGCTAAATGCATGCCCACTTGACTGTCAAATCCATGCCTTCTGCTCTGTCTCGGTGGTACAGACCAAATTCTGTTTACGAATTTACCACTGAATTGTTATTCACCCTAATGATATAATATAAAAAAAATCAAGCAAACATTACTTAGAACAATAAGCCAGTGGCTGGGAATTGAGATTTTTCAACTTTTAGGGTGAAAAAACAGTAATTAGAAATGTTTTCTCAAACATTGTGGATGTGCCCAAACTCTGCAAAAAATGTTGGATAACTTTTTTCTTTCAAATTTCCTTTTTATCCTAATAGCCATTTCCCATTTTTTTTCCCTCTAGTTAAGATATGCCCTAAGTGTGTCTTGTAAATTTTCTATCTGAAATTTCAGTACTAGTGATTAAACACAAGCAAAAACAGCAGAGGCATGTCAGTCTGGATAAAAGAGCCACAAGGGAGCCATGAAATGATTACAAACCAACCATGATGCATGCCTTTCTGATGGCAAGGTGACTGGGAGTTAAGGTGACTGTGCTGAACACTGAGTCAGCTTAGAAATGTCGGTTAGCATCAAAGCCACAGAAGAAAATATTGAGACAGGACACCAAGTCATGTTCCCCTTCCCATTTAGTGTTTATTTTATAGCTTTTGCATCAGGTAGTCAACTGAAACACTTCAACAACAGAAGCTGGCAGAGTGTTAAGGAAAAGGAGTGATTATCTCTCCAACAGATGTGACAAAATGGTTTCAAGTTGGAAACGGCTGCATAAATGAATCAACTGGTGGGTGGGGAGGGCAGGAAAAGAAGTAATGAGCATCTTCCAAGAAGACTGCATGTGGTGGGGGGAAGGCACTGCTTAGCTATTTATAAAAGAAAAGTCAAAACAGACAATATGTGTTTCTCTAAATTACATTCAACACAGCTTTAGAGATGCTCACATACCTGACTCTCAAAAGAAAGCTACAAAAGTCATCTAAAAAAACCAGATGGACAGCACCAGTGTGTCTGTCACAGGTTTACCAAGAATATGTTTTAAAGAGGTCATTATCATCAGGGGCCATTTTATAAATAGTACTGCAAAGGTCACAAAGCTGTATGAATTAAAATTATAGGATAAATCTAACTAAATGGTCACTCATTTCAATTTCTAAATTCCCCTTCCAGGGAATCAAAGCAAGCTCCACTCCAGAGGAGCTAAATTGGCAGTGCATTTGAAATAGGGTTGCTTTCCTTTTAGGAGACTGCCTGGAGAGCAGTTCACAATAACTTTGCACTGGGTACATGGATGCAAAAACTTAATGGCAACTGCCCCACTTCCTCTCAGAGTTAATAGCACTAAATTTAAAAAGAGGCAAACATTCAAATCATAAAGCAGAAGCACTTGGGCCTCTTAAAGACAAACTTCATAAAAGGCTGCAGTTCCAGGTGCTCCTCATAATAAAGGATTCTGAGACCATAGGTGTGTTTGACAATGACCAATGGGAAAATCCAGCTAGATGATTTACACAGATGTTCTCTGTAGAATTTAAATATAAATTAAAATACCAGCTATGCATTTGGGAACCAGTCTTTAAATTCTCTAGTGCTTTTAGAATTTTATTTCATTTTATTAAAAAAGAATCAATGTCTACAAACTATTTTCTTTCTAACTATGCAAATACAATGAGCAAATCATCTGCAATATCAAAATACTGTTTGGGAAATTACTGACAGCACTAATTTTAGGAATTTCCAATAGGACATATAAAGAGCAAGAACAATAGATTTCAAATTATAGGCATTAACTGAATTTTAAGAATAGGGAATAAAATTAAAAATTTAAAAGTCAGCAAGTTTAAGTTCTCTGATTTTCAATAGTTTAAATCCAATCATCAAGAATTCAGATGCACCCAACATATTAGAAG
Organism: Glaucomys volans; assembly: GCA_020662805.1. Lineage (NCBI taxonomy): Eukaryota > Metazoa > Chordata > Mammalia > Rodentia > Sciuridae > Glaucomys > Glaucomys volans. The sequence continues at coordinate 442,145 of JAJEJO010003467.1, read as the reverse complement.
TTGCACCAATGCATATGGATGATAGAAAAGTAATTCCCATGCAATATTTTAAGTGTTGCTATCAGATATATTTAAGTGATACTTTACAGATTAAAGCTGGGTAAAATCAAAATATATCCTCCCCATTACATTTTAAAACAATCACAATAATTTATCAAGTTGTCATTTCACAGCAATTAGAAAACAGGAGTTGATACAAGTTGAACAAAAAGATGTTTAGGAAATAAACATAGATATAGATATATATACACATACACATATAACATTTTCTTTAAAATTCAAAGTGGTTAATTTACTTTTGTATTATAAAAAAAAATATCTCCCTATGGTCAAAATACTGAAAAGGCGCAAAGGCTGAAAAAAGAAAACCACAGTTGCCACTTTAAAAAAATACATATTGTCTCAGTGATTCTATTTATTTGATTATAAAGTTATGTATCATAAGGACTCAGACTCCTAGGACTGTACCAGACCACAGGGAATTCAATCCATCCCTTTCTCAATCTACAGAAAGGGCACTCCTAACCCTCCCTAAAAGATGCTAAAATATATGTTCCTATTCTGAACTGTTAACCTGGGAAAGAAAACATGCCCACTAAGAAGCAACATACATAAAAGTTTACGAATCTGGGAGCGACTGCATGAATTGGAAAGTTATTCTTTGGATATAAACCAGGAGCTTTTGGAAGTATATAAATTTTTAGGCCTCTAGGGTACAGATACAAAAATGACTTCTCCATAAATATGATTTTTCTAGTGCAGGGACTGGTAGCCCATGGCCCATACCTAGTATGTCATCTGTTTTCGTAAATAAAGTTTTCTCAGAACATAACCACGCTCATTTGTTTCTGTATGATGATGCCCCCCCCCCCCCCCCAATGACAGAATCCAGTGGCTGCGACAGAGACCTACATTATTTACTCTCTGGTCCTTCACAGAAGTAGTTTTCTGACTTCCTGATCTGGGTACTACTAAGTGCTACTCTAGTAATCTAAAAGAGTTAACGCACCACAAGAAGATTGTAGCATGTCCTCCAAGAACAACTCGGGATTTGTTCATGAGTGGGAGAATGTCAAACACCCCACCAGAAGTGGTGCTTTACTTTTGGGCAAGGGCACAATCTGTGTTTTCAGCAAATATCTGTAAAGTTAAATTTAAAACAAGAACAAAAAATCCCCCAAATATATGCCTGGCTATGTTCTTTCAATATTTTCCTTTGCTTGGGGTGTTAAAAGTGATTCTGTTATTCCTTTAGTGTTTCTTGAGCTTTTTATAAACGTTTGCTGCTAAGTAGTGCTAAGTAGTGCTCCTTCCTCCCCGACCACCAATCTGCCTAAAATGCTGAGTTTGGGTAAGACTTGTTCAGAAATATTCACTTAAACTAAACACATTAAAGATTATTCTTTTAGAAAACGTTTCTAAATTCTTCATCTCTGTTACTCCAAGGGAAGGAAGAAGGTAAAGAATGCACAGGGAAATTAAATTGCAAAATATATTTTAGAAACCATCAGTATAAAATAGCTACCATTGTAATGTAAAATACAAGCAAAAAAAAAAAAATCTTTCAACTTTGAAGAGCAAGGTTTCCCTATCTCTAGTGAGCTAACCAAGTCTATTCCAACAGGGGATCTCCTGAACTTAAGCAGTTGCTCATGATCTTCAAGAGTTCACAGATGTTTCATATTTCAATAGCTGTTGAAACATGGAAGATAAAACACTGGGAAGATATTTATCAAACATAAATTTATATCAAGATAAACTTCTTTTTCACAAAGCTTAAAAGTGGACGTTTCTTTGTTAAAAAATGAATGGTATGAAACTATATGTTAAAGATGTTTCTATAATAATACCTTACATTTATATATCACTTTACAGTTTTCAAAGTGCTTTTAGCATGCCATCTCATTTAGTCCTCACAACAGCCCTGTGAGGTAGGTACAGCAGGTATTATTATCCTCATTTCAAGATGAGGAAATTGAGGCAAAGAGAGGCTAAGTGACTTCTCAAGATCACACAGCTGGAAATTGCAGAGCAAGGACCAGAAATCAAAAAAGTTTGACTCCTCGTCTAGTACTCTTTTCCACTATTCTGCCTCCTGTTATGAATAATGTACTCTATCAAAATTGAAAGGTTATTGAAATTCATTTCAGTGATGTCTTAACAGTAAAGTTAAATGAGAATACAAGAACAGTAGACCTGATGATTTTTACTTGACATAATAAAATTGGTGCAAAATCACTTTGTCTAATTACTTGTAACCTTTTGGTCCAAATACATAAAATATGCAATATTTACAGCATTTTCCTTTTTTTTTTTGTAAATGCAATGCTTTAAAACACATTATAAAGCACCTTAGTAAAAATAGTCTACAGGAAAAAGTACAGAAGAAGTAGGAAAATCCTACCCATACCACAGCTCACTAATGGAGTCATAATATAGAGTCACCGATATCTCAGTTTACAGCTGTACAAATAACCCATGGAGAAACAAATACTAAACCTGTTTTTTAAAGTATTAATTTGTTGAAGTCTTTTAACTAAAACTTCAGGTAATGCCAACATTCTTAGAAGTATCTTCCCAATATTAGATACTGGGGAGACAGGAATGAGAAATACTGCTTTGACTCTAACTTTTTATAGCATCATTCATGGTTTAACTTGGGATTTAACACTAATGATCACAAAAAAATTAAAACCACCTACATAAATATGAGCAAGTCCAACTTCAGCAGTAATATTTCTTAGCAAACATGATCAAACATTCCAATAAAATTCATGAGACATGGTTCACAAAAACAAAGCACACACTGCCAAACAGTTATTAACACTATTCAGTAGAGGTGAAGTGGCAAATAGATTCATCTTCAGTAATGGTTAGGTGAAAATATGCTTTATCAAAACAAAAGAATCACAACCTTTCCTGAAATTGTATTTAGTCTTTTGATTAGACCTGCCATGTGTTTATTTTAGGTGATGCAAGTTTTTCCCCCAGGCCGGAGGTTATAACTCTCACCAAAATTTAAACAGAAAAAAAGAAAAATGCCTGAAACTTAAAACTTCTCAGAACACTGACATAGCAGCCAGTATCTACTTCCTTGATGTGACTGTCTTTTTCCTAACTCAGCTCCATACAAATTGTCTTATACATATAATCAGCGCTTTTGGCTATTAAGCTGAGAACTAAGGTGAAGACAGGATCAAAGTTCTAGTTCAAGAATTTAACAGTCACACCTGTTCTCAGTTCGATTTAGGGTAAATCTTTTCATAGAAAAAGTTTTGTGCAAGGATGTAGAGGTCTCCATCTTTTTCTCGAACAGCATGGGCTCTGATGAATTGGAACTGCTCTAGCGCAAATTCATAGAACTCATTCTCCATTTTCCAAATGTCAGATTGCTGCAGTTTTGCAATGGTTTGTTTGGTGGGGAGTTTCTTCTCTGTGGTTTTCCTAAGATGAGATTTCTTTCCTACTTACAAAGGAAATAAAAGGAAAGGTAAACAATTAAGAGAACACACAGAAGAGATCTCTTTACCTGAAGAGATGGTTTAAATTAATATGACACACTGAAGCATAGGCAACCAAATTTACATTAATATAATTCCGTAAAAAATGAAGCCTTGATCATACTAGAACTGTGATTTATTCTTGTAGAATGTAAATCCTTAACACACTGAAGATGTAATGAAATGTCAAACAGTAAATGTAAGGATTACCATTCAGTAATTTGTAGGCTGTCAATTCATACACTGTATTTGTAGGCTGTCAATTCATACACTGTATTTTCAAGTGCTTGGTCCTCTAAGACTAGTTTATTTTAAAAAATGATAAAATATCTATTGACAAACTTAATTTTGCTTTCTCATAACCTATATTTGTTATAAGCATGTAGAAGCTAGGGCATATGCACACTCTAGGATAAGAGTTCTGATGACTCCATCTTATCAAACAACAGCCAACAGAAATAAAAAATATCAGAATTAGATTGGATCTGCATACTTACTTTCAGATATGCCATACTAACAAGGCTGCTGAAGCAGACCTTTGGCAAATTACAGCATAAGTAGCACATGACATTTGTATTAACATGTCTCAGTCCCACCATCGCAACCTACTTTAAAATGGTAGTAAGTAGGTCCCAATGCTTGGTATCTGGCTTTACTGAATACAACACATTCCTAAGCTAGTTCTGAAGTTTGAAGTATTCCACTATTCCTACAATGCTTTCTAATATCACCTGATACATGTTCATTCATTAAAAAAATTATTTAATGAACACTAACTATGTGCCAGTCACTGTTTTGTATAAAAATAATGAACAGAAATAAACAATATACCTGCCTTTCTGGAGCTATTTGTTGTGTTTTACTGACGTAACTTCAAATAACATATTTTTCAAGTTGCAGACAAAAAAAAAAAAGTTAGGGACAGCTTCACAAAGAAACCCATCATTTATATACCTGTACGATAGAGTTCTGTAGCACCCCTGAAAAACCGGGGCAAAGCTGCCTCCAATAACATGATAAAATCTTCAAGTTCTTCAGTAACTCCCACCAGGAAATATTCATTAATTAGGTTATACTTGGCTTGATCCATAGCCCACCTGCTTCCCACATTCCTGAAACCAAAGAAAAGGAGTTAAAAAACTGGCTGTGAAATCTGCTAAGTATCTGATACTCTGATACTGTATATTATGGAAAAAACAGATAAATACATGAAAAAACAGATAAAGCTTTATTGCCCTATTATTAACATCCTTTGGGAGGCACACCTGTTTTTCATTTCCTTTGCTTCCATCCAGTTTCTGCACAAAATGCAGTGCTAATTCAGACTTCACTAGAGATCTCTTAGTATGAACAAAGTCTACTTTGAGGTCAGTTTTAAAAATGCACATATATAATGCATATTTCTTCCATCTGATTTAGTGAGTCAATATAATTTTTTTTTAAAAAACCACTGTAAACTTTGTTCAAAAGTTTTTTAGGAAGGCCTAAGCAATTTGTGTTTAGTGCCTACTCTTTTTTTTTTTTTTTTTTTTTTTTT
>JAJEJO010003467.1:360741-437008 GCA_020662805.1 Glaucomys volans | reverse complement strand
ATTTGGCACTTATCTTAATTTGAGTTTAGTGTTTTTGGTTTTTGCTGAGCATAGTGTTTCTTGGGGAAAAAAAAAAAATTTCCAGAGATTGAACCAGAGGTGCTACATCCCTAGCCCTTTTTATTTTTTATTTTGAGACAGGGTCTGGCTAAGTTGCTGAGGGTCTTGCTAAATTGCTGAGGCTGGCCTCAAACTTGCAATCTCCTGCTTCAGCCTCTTGAGTTGCTGGGATTATAGGTAGGTACCACTGCACACAGCTGTGTTTCCTGAAGTATTTGAGGAACAGAAAATAGAAAAGAAAAGGCTAAAAATCTTTTATTTTCATTTATGTTGTCAGTTAGAGCTGTTAATAGATTTTGCCCTCAAAAGGTGGCAGTTTGGGGTTTGTTTTAGCACAAACATTCTTTAATCCTACTTCCAGCTTTGCTTTTAAGCAACACCGTGATCAATCTTGAGCTGGTGGTTTCCACCTTTGTGACTTTCTTTTCTTGTTTTTATTTTATTAAAAGGGGGGGCAGTAGGGGGAAATGGAATTGAATCAGTTGATTTCCAAGGTTTCTTCCAGTTCTGAGTATGGAAATTCAATTACAATCTTAGTAATGCCCAGTAGAGCAATAACTCCTTACAGTCTGAAGGCAGAGCTTGGCAAACTTTTTCTAGGTTCAGAGAGTAAATATTTTAGGCTTTGCAGGCTATATGGTTTAGGTCACAATTACTCAACTCTGCTATTGCAGCTTGCAAGCAGCCATAGATAATAAACAAACACATGTATATGACTATTCCAATAAAGCTTTATTTATTTAAAAAAAACTAGGTGATGTGCCAAATGTAGTCTGTAGGTTTTAATTTGCCAATCTGAGTTTTAAAGAAATGGTTAAAAATTGAGATGACATTCTTCCTAGGCTTCCAAGTATTGTGTTATTATGATGCTCTGAAATAATCTACTGAGTAGGACCTTCAACCTCACAGATATCAAATAATACACCTCAAATAGTGAAGAAATTTCTTGCATTTCTCATTATGGTTTTAAGGACTATGCTAACTTTAAATATGTTCCTATTTCCCCCCTACTTTTGCTATTAAAATGACTGAGTAGAACAAACAAATAATATACAATTATTCTTAAAAACTCAACACTCAGCACACTCTGAAGAAACAAATTCTTTATTAGAAATAAAATATACTGTCTACCTTTTGTTTATTAGTATGCTGTACCACAGCTAAACCACAACCGTAACCTCCGCTCCTCTTAAAGTGAAATCAGTTTAACAGTAAAACCATGTAAATAATTCACCCCCTAAACCTTTTCTTGTTCTAACTCAAATATCTAAAACTGTAAGCTTAGGACAAAATAAGGTTTATGAAGTGACCTTTGATCTCTAAGAATTTTGCTGGAATAGAGCAAAACAAAACATCAAAAACAAAACAAAAATAGATAAATAAAATCTAGCTTCTGAGAAAAGAGTACAAGGATATTTATGTGAGCAATCTTTTAAATGCATTTAAAAATAAACAGCAAAGCTAACTATATTTAATTACATATTTTTTTTAGTCAGGTCTTTTACTGACTTCCCTGTAGCTAGTCCTTGACTAACACATTCACTTGTGAAATGCAGATTACAGAGACAATAAGGAAGATAATTTAAGCTAACTATTTCCCTACCAGCATTCCGAACTGTGGCCACAGAAGAATGGAATTTGAAGCCAGAGCTTCTCTGGAGCACAGTCTGAGCCGCCCTCAGCTACACATTCATCAAAGGTCTGAAACAAAGACAAAGTGAGCACTGGTAAGCCATAAATTCAAGTCTCACCTATCAAATTTCTTAATGTGCTTAAGTTATTAAATAAATGAATGGGAGTAGGTGAGAGGAGATAATAAAATGAAAGGAATGGGCAGGTTATAAGAACATACCCAAGATACTGAGGAAAGTTAAACATGGATTTTTTTCTACAACTTTGTTTTATGCCAATGCTAAGAATTCTTTGCTGCATGAAAGGAAACTCTCCCAGATAAAACTTCATTTTAAAAAACCAAATACTGGTTTATGTTACTTTCTTTATTAAAGGAAATTCTATTTGAGATATGACACAGAGATATCAGAGAACAAACTTGGGAAATCTGGTTGTTGCAGTAAAGGATTTAGAAATACCTCTATTATTTCTGGAAAGAAGAAGTTTGAAAGAGTAGTACATCTGTTTGGAGAGAAGGATTCAAGGTTCTAGAATCAGGTTTGAACCTACTTTAACTCTTTAAGGCCTTCAGGTTGTACTTTTCTAACCCATACAATTTAATAAATTCAAAGGGTTCATTTAATCAAAAAATCTATGAGAATAAGGCCCCAAATTTCTTAAACCTGGCAAATCACAATCCACAATTCTCTAACAGGTGACCTTTGCCATAGTGAAAAGAATCAACTTGGTTTTGAAAGCTGAACCCAGAAAACTTATGTTTTGTGTTAGTTTCCTCATCTAAAAACTGAGAGCATAATCTTACCTTGAGGAATGAATCTACCACAATGACTGGTTCATAGCAGGCATTCAATAAATGAGATGTCATTATGCCTGTGTCTGTCTGTCTCTCTCCCCACCTCTGCTCCCTAGGTCAAACACAATGTTTTGCTGCTTCTTTCCTTCTTGACCTTGGTCCCAGCTTCTCTTTTCTGAAATAACTCTTGGTCTCTCCTGGCACTAATACAGTCTTTTCTATTTCTTTGAACACACTTTTTTGGCTTCTTTTGGTGGTTCTTAGTGTCTTTCTGAATGTACTATCATCTTCTTTGAAGGTGTATTTTGGTCCTTCTACTAGGTATTCACCAATATATCTCAGCTATCTTCTCTCTGTCTACTCCCTTCCTCAGCATAGTTAGCAATACTTTCTTGGCTTGATAGTTAATTCAAGGCAAAAGTCTTCCAAACAAATACCTCCAAATCACCTCTTATCTATCCCCTAATACTTACTGTTTCTGGAATAGGGTTATATTGTCCCTTGCAACTCAGACTCAAGATTTCAGAACATTTCTTATCCTTCTCCCTTGCCTCACATCCCTGAAGTAATGTCTTTTTTACTCTTCTTCACATTTTCTATACTTACTTCCATCAAGAGCTTACAATATTGTGTGTACTGATTCCTGCAACAGTTCCTTTTTTTTAGTGGTCAATGGACCTTTATTTTTTATTTATTTATATGAGGTGCTGAGAATCAAACCCAGTGCCTCACACATGCTAGGTAAGAGCTCTATCACTGAGCTATAATCCCAGCCTTCAACAGTTTCTTAATTGGGCTCCTTTCCCGTCCTTCTTTCTAATCTGCTCTGTATAATAACTAGATTAGTTTAAACAGTCATTTCTAACATCTTCTACTTGGAGACCTCATGGATTCCCTCTACCAACAGAGTTCACATGAAGACTATGTTTCCAGAACTATTCTAATCTAAAGTCAATCTTATTTTCTTTCACATTGTATAAATTAACTAATATTACCTTATAACAGCCTGCTTAGGATCTGGGTATCTATATATGTACAACTTTATCAACAAAAATTATTTTATGTGCCTTTTTGTTTTAATGTGTGTTATATTCTGTCTTCCCAAATATCATGAAAACTTGAAAGGATCATCACTGTGCATGTCCTATATAACATACAATATAGTGTTATACAAAATGGATAATTAGTATTTGTAAGCTGCTACTGGAGAGAGGGCACTTTGGGGGCTTATGTTGAGTATTAAAGTCATAGTTCTAGTGGAGACAAAGACAAAATAATATTTTTTCATTAAGCATTTTGACAATCCTTTAGACTTCTCTTAAATTCTCTGTACATAATTTTTTTAAAAAGTGAAACTGTTTACGTTTGAGATCCAATAAACTGGGCTGGGGATATAGCTCAGCTGGTAGAGTGCTTGCCTTGCAAGCACAAGACCCTGGGTTCCCAGCACTGCAAAAAAAAAAAAAGAAAAATCCAATAAACTCATTTCAGTGAAGATAGTCTGATTTAGATTTACTACCCTAAGTCATTTTTTAAAAAGTGATTTTATCATTTATGTCAACTTAGCTCATAAAAAAAGTATGCATCTAACAATCACTACCATATCTCAATTTCCATGAAATATTTGGCTCAATGAACTGAGTGACGATAGATTGGAAAAAGTTTCTGATTCCATTTCTATCCAATTTCTAACAGGTTTTAGCTTAGAGTATGTTGTCTCTGAAACTTAACAGAAGTACTCTCCTTCTTTCTGCCTGTATCTAACTAGAGTACAAGAGAGAAAAGGAGTAAGTAACTAAAGTGATTATGGATGAACTCACATTTACCACTATTTTGTGTGTGTGATTCAAAGGCATTAAAAAGATTTTACTTAAATATAAGAAACTAGTGTATCCAAAGAGGCTGCAATATTATTTCCACAGAATTACTATGTAGACACTTTGTGAATTTAAATGTACATTATTAAAGTTAAAACTGAATAGGCATGCAGGATGGCTATTTTAAATTAGCCAACTTCTGGTTTCTGTACTTCAGATATTTTAGTATTTTAAAGAAAATATTTAGAAAATCTTGAAATCTCTTTTTGGCCAGTGGTTTAAAATCTGCTAACCTACTTTAGCAGACTAAGAGTTACCAGCAAAATCAATCTTACTTTCTACCACAGGTTGGAATGCTAGCCTCTCTTGTCATTAGCTGAATGTGACCATGTGATTAAGGTCTTGCTAGTGGAGTGGAAGGCAGAAGTCATGTACACAACTTCTGGGTTACTTGCTTAACACTTCCTTCCTTTCCATGGGCTAGAAAGTAGATGCAGTAGGGACCCAAATTCAAAGGAACATGTAACAACCACTCTAAATAATGGCAGAGCAACAACATGGGAGGAGCCTAGGTCTTTGAAGGACAGTGTAGAGCAAAGCTGCCCAAGAACCTGCACCTCTCATTCTAGGCTTCTATATGTGAAAGAGAGAATCTTATTTTAACTGTTTTAGCAGGTTGAGAGCATCTGCTTATCTCATCTACCAAATATTTAATCACACAATATAAAAGTGAAACTATAGTTTGGGCTTTGCCTTCTTTACTGATCCTTATCTTTGAGGAAGATGTTTCTTTCCTGCCAAATAAAAGAACTCAAAGATAGTCAGTAGAAGGGGAGATGTGAAAAAAAAAACAGTAACCAAAAAAACCCCCCAAAAACCTTATGAATAATCAAAATTGTTCATACATGTAAATGATCCAGATCTTAGCCTATACCTGAAATTCTCCCTTTTCTATACAAATATTTGATGAATAAAATAAGTCCACAATTTCCTAGCAAAAGAGATCAAGTAAGAGACACATCTTTACTACATACAGTGTTATGAATCCTGTGAAATCTCAAACGAGATGAACTGCTACACTATTCCAACAATCACATTAGCACTTGGGTTTCTCTATTCACACCACAAAAGACTGTCACACAGTGCCTGATTACCAAAGTTTTCTTGGTTACTTGCTAACTCCCATTAACCATCTCTTTAATATTACAATCACATTTAAGAAATAGGATTTTCTATAAGTGAGTAATTTTCTCTTATTAAACTTCAAGTCCTTAAAGTAAAAAGAAATGATCAGACAAATGCAATGAACAGATACTCCAGATTCTTTCTTTCAAAAAACCCAGTTCAGAATAAAAAAGAACTGAAGTGTTTAGTTGATCAGCCACTTTTATGTGGATTCATATAAACTCCAGAAAACAATGTTATTTTTTTAATTATATTTTTCCAAACTTCAAGAAAGATTATAGGGGTAAGAGTTGGAAACAAAACCCACAATCTTATTTAATGGAGTCACTTGGATTAGGACCAAGCCTTTTTTATTTTCTGAAATGAAGGAACTGAAAGATGGACCGGACCTGGAGTCAAAAAAGAACAGAATTCAGTCCCAGATCCTACCACTTTCCTAACTCTGTGAGCTGTGGCAGCATCCTGGAGGTCTTGGGGTCTAGACTGCATGGCAGGAATAACCCTGACCTCACAGGATTGTTGGGAGGTGTAATATGACTGCAAGCACTCCACACAGTGCCTGTTCAGCAGCTGACAATAAATGCTAAAACTGGGGGTGGAGGTGAGGAGGTGGTTTTTTGTGAACTAGGTACAAATGATTTTTAAAACCATAAAACATTAAATTGTTCTTTAGACCATTCAGATTACTTGTTCAGGTATTTGACTCCTAAAATTAAAGTTGAAAATTAAAGTTTAATGTTTGACAATGATGAACACTATGTTTACATTCTAATCCCTTTCGGCAAATGATCTGCTTCATATTCTACATAGACAACAGAAACTAAGAGTGAGCTCTCTTGATTTTCTGCTTAGATAAAAGCTTACTAACACCTGCGGCCTCTGACTGCTCCCATCTTTAACCTGGGAATACCATCCTCTCCCCTTCTGGGACCCTGCTCTATCAGTTTTTCCAGTTTCTCAATCATTCATCTTTCTTTAGATGTATGAATATGCCCAAATGCCTATCACCTAAGAGAAACATTTCCTGATGTTTTCTGTTCCTTTCAAAGTCAAACTTCTATTTCAAGAGTAGTTTCACCTTTCACTCCCAACTTCTTTATTTCTTAATTACTCCTTAACCCTTTGGATTCCATTTAAACTCCTTCCACTGAAGTCCCTAATAATCTCCTGATTGATAAATATAAGGGCTAGTTTTCAATATTTATTTCACTAACCTATTTGAAATCAAACTCTTTCCTATCCATTTGTCTTCTGATTCCCTTCTCTTAGCTTCCTTGACATGCTGTACTCTCTCTGCCTACTTTCTAAGTGTTAGTATTCTCCAGACATACACACTTGCACCTCTGGCTTTTCCTTCTTTTTTAATTTGGTCCTTTTTCATACTCTATTTTCCAAATGCAATATCGTTCAGTCTCATGGTTTCAACTTCTATCTAATGTTGACATCTTCCAATTTAGTGTGAGAACTATTTTTTTTAATTAGTGCATTATAGTTATACATAATTGTGGGGTTGGTTTTGACATATTCTTAAACACATGTATTTGTTTCATTTCAATCACCAATTGTTAGGGTTTAGGTATAAGGTGTCCCCCAAAAGTTCATGTGTGAGACAATGCAAGAAAGTTTAGAGGTAAAGTGATTCGGTTATGAGCACCTTAACCTAATCAGTGAATCAATCCTCTGATAGGGATTGAGTGGTAACTGTAGGCAGGTAAGGTGTGAGAGGAGGAGGTGGGTCACGGGGGTCATGTCTTTGGGGTATATATTTTGTCTGTGGTGAAGGGAGTCTTTATCTGCTTTGTGGTACCATGTCCCCAGCTGTTCTCCTTTGCCATACACTTCTGTCATGATGTTTTGCTTTACTTCTCGCCCTGAGGAATGGAATTGGCTGTCTATGGTCTGAGACTTCTAAAATCAAGAGCCCCAAATAAACTCTTCCTCCTCAAAATTGTTCTTTTTAGGTCTTCTGGTCACAGCAGCAAAAAAGCTGACTAAAGCACCAGTACTACCCCCTTCCCCACCTCCTCTCTCCCCCAATCCCTTTCCTCTACTGATTGGCCTTTCTTCTATAAATTTATTTTTAAATGGTGCATTATAGACATACATAAAGGTGGAATTCATTGGTATACTCAAACATGCACATGATGTAGTTTGGTCAATTTCATTCATAGTTTCCCCCCTCCCTTCTATTTTCATGAGAATCCCCCACTACCACCATTTTAAATTCTTGTTTCTCTCTAGCTTCTACATATGAAAGAAAACATCTGACCCTTGACTTTGTGAGTCTGGCTTATTTCACTCAGCATGATGTTCTCTAATTTCAGCCATTTAACAGCAAATGGCATAATTTAATTCTTCTTTATTGCTGACTAAAACTGTTGTATATATTTACCACATTTTCTTTATTCAGCCTTCTACTGAGGGATACCTAGGCTGGTTCCATAACTTGTCTATTGTGAATTGCACTGCTATAAACATTGGTATTCATGTATCTCTACAGTGTGCTGATTTTATTCTTCTGGATAAACACCAAAGAAATTAAAGGAATATAAATAAGAAAAGAAGTTGTCGAATTATCTCTGTTTGCTGATGACATGATCCTATACTTAATAAACCCTAAATACTCTACCAGAAGACTTATGGTAAACAAATTCAACAAGGTATCAGGATACAAAGTCAACATAAAAAATCAATATATATATTCCCTATATTCCAATAATGAATCTGCTGGGAAACAAATCAGGAAAACAATTCCATTCACAATAGAATAAAAAATAAATAAAATACTTGGAAATAATTCTCACCAAGGAGGCGAAAGACTTCTATCGTGAAAATTATAGAATACTGAAGAAAGAAACTGAATAAGACCTTAGAAGATGAAAGACCTATCTATTTTCTTTTTGGATAGGCAAAATTAACATGGTCAAAATGGCCATATTGAATGTTTTCTCTGATCAGTGGATACTGATACACAATGGGGGGGTGGTTGGGGGATAAGAAAAGAATGGAGGAAGTAAGGATGATATAGAGGAAAATGGGATGGGAGGGAGTAGGGGAACGAAAGACAGTAGCCTGAGATAGACAATATTACCCTATGTATATATGATTATATGAATCATGTGAATTTACATTGTGAAAAAAAAGATATATTCCCAGCTATACAATTATATCAAAATGGGTTCTACTGTCATGTATAATTAAAAGGAACCAATAAAAAAAAGTGAAAAAAAAATGGCTGTATTACTAAAGCAATATACAGATTCTTCATGGAACTAGGAAAAAACAATGCTAAAATTCATACGGAAAATTGAAAGAACCAGAATAGCCAAAGCAATATTGAGCAATTCGAGTGATGCTGAAGGCACCATGATACCTGATCTCAAATTATACTACACAGCTATACTATAAAAATCAGTATCATGACATTGGCATAGAAACAGCCATGAATTCTTGACCTATGTCTGAGGTCAAGAGATTTCTAGTGAATACCTCTCCCAACTTATGGATGACTCAAAGCCAAGTTCAAACAGAACTCATCAAATCTTCCTTAATTCCCTTATAATTTACTCTTCTTCTTGTTTTCTCTCTTTTCATGAAAAGAAAGAACTACCTAGAGTCCAATCGGAAACCGAGGAAGAAGAGAGGTCAAGGCTAACTCTTGAGTTGTACATTGTGTGGATATTGGTATCTTTGACTGAGAGAAAGAACAATAATTCACAAAGAGAACTTATAAAACCTTTAAATATGCCAGCTACTAAGTTATTATATTGATATTCTGTGGTGTTTTACACATAAAATACTTTCTAAACAGCAGTAACATATTTCTTTTTTTCATTTCCCTCCTGTAGTACAGGGGATTGATCGCAGAGGTGCTCTACCACAGAGCTACATCCCCAGCCCTTTTTAATTTTTAAATTTGGAGATAGGATTTCCTTAAATTGCCCAGGCTGGACCTCACCTAAGATCTTCCTGCCTCAGTCTCCCAAATCACTGGGATCACAGATATGTGCCACTGTGCCCATCAATAAAGACTTTTAAATGCTTCTGTGACTCAAAATAGTAAAATTCACATTCCATAAGCAAAACATGTTCAGAGAATTGAACATTGCTAAGGACTATGAAGGCAACATTTTGTAAACTCACGGTTAGGATCAGGTAGGAGTAAGTCTGATCTTCTAACCTTGTTATTATCTTTTGTAAATTAATATCTATTTTTCAGTAGAATATACTAAATTCACTATAATTCCAAGCTATCTTAATTTAATTTAGTTAATTCAGAGAAAGAAATAGAAAAGGCATATTGGGGGAGGAATTGTGATCTCTGGAGCCAGAAAATACTTCCTAATACACAAACTAATTCTCTTTGGATTTTTACTTAAAGTCCATACATGATTTGGGTCCAGGAATTTAAGAACAGTTAGGACATCAGGGTATCATGCCTGTAATCCCAGTGATGTAGGAGACTGAGGCAAAAAAAAAAAAAAAGTACATACATGTTTACTCTTTCTATAAGTATAAACCCCTTGGTGTTCTGATTAAAAAAAAAAGTTAATAAAAGTGTTTAATATTCTATTAGGACAGTAAGAAGCTAAAATTATAATAAGCTATTATGTTAACACAGATGGCATCTGGCAATGTTTGGAGACATTTTTGGTTCTTACAATTTAGGTAGGGTGTTTTGCCACCAAGCTACATCTCCAGTCTTTTTAAAAAAATTTTGTTTTGAAACAGAGGTCTGCTAAGTTGCTTAGGTCCTCATCAAGTTGCTGAGATTGGCCTCAAACTTACGATCCTCCTGCCTCAGCCTTCCCAACTGCTGAGACTACAGATGTGTGCCATTGGCACTTGAAGCCAGAGATGCTTTCAAACATCCTCCAGTGAATAGGCAGTCCCTCATGACAAAAAATTATCTGGCTTGAAATAATAGTGCCCAGACTGAGAAATTCTGTGGTATCTGGTGATACAAAAGATATAGCCAAAGCAATACTGAGCAGTAAGAGTGATGCTGAAGGTACTATGATAGCTTTGAGCTAAGTATAGTGGCACATGCCTGTAATCCCAGCAGCATGGGAGGCTGAGGCAAGAAGATTTCAAGTTTGAAGCCAGCCTGAGTAACTTAGCAAGACCCTGTCTCAAAGAAAAAAAGAAAAAGGAAAAAGAAGAGAGGAGGAGGAAAAAGAAAAGAAAAAAAGGGAGGGATGGAGATATAGCTTAGTGGTACAGCACCCTGAATTCAATCCCTTGTGTGTGTACACCCACACACACACACACACACAGAGTTAACTTTTAAGCAAAAAAATAAAATTTTGGAAAATTCACATTTATCGCCATACACCTGACAATTTCTCAATATTTAGACTTTTCTAGTTGGGTGCAGTGGCACATGCCCATAACTCCAGCTATCTGGGAGGCTAAGGCAGGAGGACAGCAAGTTCAAGGCCAGCCTGGGTACTTAGTGAGACACTGTCTCAAAATAAAATTTTAAAAAGGGCTGGTAATATATTTAAGCAGTAGAGCACTTGCCTAGTATGCACAAGGCTCTGGGTTCAATCCCAGGCTCTTACACACACAACATCTCTGATGGTAACTGTTGTGATAAATACTGCCCCCCACCACATTTATTTTTTGCAGTACTAGGGATTGAACCCAAGTAGTTGTACATGCTAAGGAAGTGCTCTACAACTGAAATTTATCCCAAGCCATATTGTGACATTAATGAAGGAGAATTTCTGATATTGTATGATAAAATGTTAACATTTGAAAAGTTCACATAACTCAGAGTAAATCAATATGTTCCAAATGACCAATGTATGATGTCTCAAAATTGTACTTAGTTAATAATTCGAAGTGTAACATATATCATTGAATATTAATGTAGCAGAATATAAAAAGTTCCCTGATGTGGTTTCAGGTTCCACAACTGTCACTTAAGTTTTTTTGTATTAAAATATTAAAGAATAGCCTCAATTTTCTGGAAAAGCTATTAAAATTCTCTCTTTTCCAATGATACCTGTATGAAGTTGGATTTGCTTTATAGACTTCAATCAAAGAATGCAACGACAGACTGCATTCAGAAACATATAAAAATCAGGCTGTTTAAGCCAGACACTAAAAGATTTGTAAATGTAAAATGATACTAGCCTTTTTACTTTTTTAAGGTGGGAGATGGTTATTTGAATTGAAATTATTTATGTTAACATAAGATGGTTTTCCCACTGTTATTTTAAAATTAACATTTAAAAATTTCTCAAAAAGTAGGAAATTTATTGCAATTAGAAAATATCAATAATAGATTTAGCCTACACAAACAAAAGCTCTTTTGCGTTTCATTGTACTTTAAGAGTATAAAAGGAGTTCTGAGTTTAAAAAGTTTGAGAATCACCAATTTAATCTATATGGTTATTCAATAAAAACCTTCAATTCTCTATACATATCTACTTTCCAGGTAATTAAGTAAAACTCTGGAGTTAAAATATAAAACACAGATCATTTAAAATCTATCAAATAAAACAAAAAGAATTTTTTTTGGGGGGGCAGTACTGGGAATTCAACTTAGAGGTGCTCTATCCCTGAACTATCTCAGCACCCCCCCCCCCTTTTTAAATTTTAAGACAGGGTCTGACTAAGTTGCTGGGGCTGGTCATCAATTTGTAATCCTTCTGCCTCAGCCTCCTAAGTAGCTGAAATTATAGGCATGCACCACTTTGCCCAGCAAAACAAATATTCTGTTCCTTGTAAGACCAATTGAAACCTATCCTAAGTATAAATAGATCTGAAATGTGTTTCAAATTATTGTTTAACAGTATAACCAGAAAGCAGTTCAGATTATTAGAGTGCTACAGTTTATAACATAATTGCTATGAGTGGTGAATTGAATATTGCCTAATAGTGCTTTGAATATCACTTGAGGTACAAATATACAATTTCATGGGAATGAAGCAATCCAAACTTTTTTAAAAATAAGGGCCTTTGTATTTCTAATATTATCATGGCCACAGTTTAATCTCCATTATCTTCAAGTATGTCTCCATTTTGAGAAATGTTTTATATACATGCAGTCTCTTCAACTTTTTAGTTTCATGAAAACTCTTGCTGGTTAAAGATATTAAAGAGTTATTTGCAATAAAACAACACTGTTTAACTCTATAGGTCACAGAACATTACCAATATTTATATCATGAGAAACAATGAAATATTTAAAATATCTAACTATAAATATGTTTCAAAACTGTACAAATTCATTCTATCACAAAATAAGGAATTTTATCCTTTAATAAAGCACTGGTCCTATCCTCAACAGACTTAAGGCAATGCGATAGTATATTGCTCATGTTACTAACACTGCACCTAAACAAACAGGTTATTATTTTTACAACGAAATTTTTTAAAAAACTAAGTCCTATCATCAGATGAAAAATGGCTCCACAGGATGGCATATCTACCTAAAAGTTCATATATATAAAAGGAAGTTTTATAATTAGGCTGTTTAAGCCTGATGATGTTAAAATATCTTCCTGGATATTTCCATGAGTATTAAAAGTATTTCTGGCACATATTTCACATAAAAATATTTTTAAGAACAAAAAGAGGGTTATGACTATAGGCTATGGAATTAGAGTGGTTGGATTTAAATTCCAGCTTATAGTTGTATGACACTAGGCAAGGTATACATAACTTTTCTGTATCAAAGTTTCCTTACTGTAACATGAGGACAATAACAGCAATTACCTCATAGAATTGTACAAGCTACTTGAAAACACAATAACTTAAAACAGTGCTTGGTATATACAATAAACAATGAATGTGAGTTAGTGTTGTTAATTTCATTAAGAACTGTTATTACTCAATCCCCTAAACTACATAGGATAGCAACCACAAAACCATGCTACCCAGGGCTGATAGTGACAAATGGGACATACGGGAACTACATGACTTACACCTTTCATCAACAGAGAGAGATGAGTGCTAACATTTACTGAGTAATAGACTGAATGATAACAACTAAAATGAGCAAAATCAACAATTTCTAAAAAGCGAATTTAGAAATAAATACCAAAATAGTTCTATAAAGCATTAAGCCACAAAATAATTATATTAACAGATTTCACAAAATTCTGTAGAACATATAATAAAAATATTTTTAGAAATTAATGCTAAAAGATAGTGCCCACTGGAAAAAAGATTTGGTTAGTTATCTATGTTTGAATCAGTACATTTTGCCTAATGTTTTGAGATTAAGCAAAGAATAGCAATTTCTAGAAAACACAATAAAAGAAAATGAAACCAAAAAATTGTCTCATCATGTGACAAAGAAGAAACATCTAACTTAAAAAAGTTGTTGCATATTGATAACTATTATATACAGCATCACTCCTATATAACACTTTAAAGTTTGAAATTTGTACAACTTATACATTTAGTCATTTATTAAGCACTTACAGATAAATTAGGTACCATGTTAAGTACTAGGGACTCAAAGATAAATTAAATGCATGCTTCAGGAGGTTCACTATATTTTGGGGAAGACAATATGTAAATAGATAATCCAAACATCACAAAATAAATGCTTAAAAGTAGAGATGGCATGCTCTGGGAACTTTAAAAGGGATATGACTAATTCTGCTTGGGTACGATAGAAAAGACTCTAGAAGAGGGAACATTAAGGAATCTGAAAGGTAAACCGTTTTCGGAGTGAAAGAAAGACATACTGAACATGAGGAATAACATGTGCAAAGAGTATGAATCAATACTAAGTTTGGAGGATGGTGACTTTTCATGTGACTGAAGCAGCTGGCTGGGTGCCTGGTGGAAAAGTAGACAGGAGAGGTAGGTCTAAGGTCCTGGTCAGATTGTGTTCCCCGTGTTCCCCATGCCTTAGGTAATTCTGTGAGCACTGAGTTCCCCAAAAAGGTGTTTCACCAGAAAAGGGAAAAATGAGTATAGTTCTTAGATATATAAATCTGATGATATTCTAGAGGATACACTGAAATGAAAGACAACCGAAATCTGAATCTGATACAAACTTTGTCTAGCCATTATTCTCTCCTTGCCTGAAAAAAATAGCAGCTTTAGCAAAATAGTAACCCTAACTGATGATTACAAGTAAATACAAATTGCCATCATTAAGACTAAGAGAATCAAAATATATATGAAGATACATCTTATTAATCAATAATTATAATGGTCTTAATGGTCTTCTAGATTTGTTTTGTTCAGTGCTGGGCATCAAGACAAGGACCTCACACATTCACACATGCTAGGTAAGTACTCTACCACTGAGCTACATCCCCAGCCCTGGAAAATTATTAATAGGATAATTAATAAAATGGATATTCAGACCTAGAACAAGAAAAAATTTTTAAAAATCACAAAAAACTATGCATATTTCAAGGTATTAGCTACATAGTTTACTTTCTATATACTTCAGAGTTCCTTCCAAAATTTCCACAATAGCAAACAGTACATTTATTATCAGTAACAACAAATTTAAAAAGAGGATTAGCCGGTGCATTTAGTAAACAATTATCTGTATGACGACGTCTTAAAAACTAAAGTATTACCTTTTTGTCTCCTTGCTTTCGTCTTCTTAATCCTGGTCTATAATCATCTCCAAATCTCAGAAAGTAGTAGTAAGAAACTAGTCTCTCAATAGGATCCCTTATGACATTAATATAAATTGGCTTCTTCTTCACACCAAATCTGAAATAGAACAAAATTAAAAGTGCTGAAATCAACATTTTATTCTCTTTAATAAAGTCCAGAAATTATATATAGTATTCGTAAGTATTGATCCTATATCAAAAGAAGAAAATGAATGAATTTAAGGAAAATATAGTATGTAAAAATTGGGAAATATTTCATCATTATTTACATCACAAGAAAGCAAATGCAAAATAAGAATTTAAAAAATCATGGGACAACAAATGGGCAATCCTTCCAGAGATTTGGCCTGCAGATGCCTAGGTAGAAACACTCATATGTGTCTTGCCAACCCACCCACTACCCAGGAAGCAGTCAAGTATCCTGCCCTGAGTAGTTCAGTAGGTCAAGGAACCTGGGAAGCAGCTGGGTAGCCTGTTCACATAACCTTGGCACAGTGACTCTGAGAAGCAGAGCCCAGAGACCCTGTGAGGTTACCTGATTAGTACCTCATCGGGCCTACTGATGTGGCTTGGCCTCCAAATGGCCCTCAGACATTGACAGGCACCCTAACTTCACTACTGGATACACTGTGTCCCAACCACCTGTGTACACTATAGCACCCTTACCCTCCCAAAGCCCTTGGGAACTGATGGGTAGCATGCTTCTGCTGTCACACCAGTTGTGCCTTACTTGCAAAGGCCTGGCACAATGGCTCCCCGCCCCATGCAACCCTTGATAACTGACAGGTTCCCTGTACCTGCAGCTGTGTGCACTATACCCAGAACTGCCAGCAAACCTATCACATCTATGAAAGCTGCATCCCAGCTGATAGCACAATTCTACCTCTGTAGCCTAGGCCATTGAGGTACACACAGACATCACTGTAACCCTAACTCCTGGGGGTGGGGGGTGTAGCTCAATGGTAGAACAACTGGTCTCACATATGGGAGGTAGTGAGATTGATCCCCCCAACAATAACGAAAAACCTGCCTAAACTCCTTTGCTTGCTTATTTTACATTTGTTTTGACTTGTCTCAGTTATTGCCTTCTTGGTCCTTTTCTTCAACTCAGGTCTGCTTCTTCTGCCTCCTCCCATATATCATACTTATTTATTTCTCCTTATATGCCTTTGTTTATCCTGTCTTCCTTAACGAGAATGCCATTCTCATTTTTCCATTCTTTCTTCCTCTATATTAATTCACTCAAAAACCTTATGTGTACCCAATATATGCCAAACCGTATTCTAGATACTAGAGAAACAGAAGTGTGGGTGTGTGTGCAGGAGGTGGGGGGAGACAAAATTCTTTGCCTTTCTGGAGCTAACATTCTACCTGCAGGAGACAGACAATAAACACATAAATAAGTCACTATATCTCAGATAGTAAAACATACTAAGGAGAAAAAATGATGCAACGAAAAGGAATATGAAGGTAGGTAAGGGAGAACACCATTCAAAAGGTGTGTTTTTAGGAAGGCATTATAGATTTATGTAATGAGGAGGGAGCGATGCAGATATCTGGGAGAAATCATGTAGGGAAGAGGGAAATATGAAGGCTCTGAAGCTTCTCAGTGCAAAGCATTCTGAGGAAGAGCAAAATCAATCTGGTTGCAAAATCAGAGGGTTAGTAACAGAGGATGAAAGAAAGAGGCAGGGATGGAGGTGAAGTGAATGCAGATTGTGTGGGCCTTGTAGACCATTATAAACATGATTTTTATGGGGTTGGGGGAGGGCACTAGAAAATTTAAGCAGACAAATGCTATGATATGACTTATTTTAAAAGGCCGAAGGAATAAATAGAGGAGTTATAAGCAAATCTTGTGACCTCTCTTCCTGATGACTACACACATAATGCTATCTGCTTTCGTTGGATACCTCCAGTTAGTTCTTGGGAGCTAGCGCCATTAAGCAACTTAACTCAGCTTGTTCTACTAGTGTTTCTCCTGCTCCTCTTCTCTCCCCAACAGCATTATAAATCAGTAGAGATTATTAATAATGCTATAAAAGTTAAATCACAAAATTTTACAACAGGCAAACAGTACTGTTGCAGGTAGGCAGCACTGTTACATAAGGTTATTAGACTAATAGCTCCACAAGGGTAGTCTGTTTTTCTCTTGTTCATGATTTTATCTAGTGCTCAGCACCACATCCAACACATCAGTGTTGAAGAACAGATTATTTTGAATTTGCCATTTACAAAAACTTTTCTGTGGGAGAGCATACCAGTAGTGAGGAAAGGAGGGAGGCATTGGAAATACATTCTTGTTACTTTAGCTGACAGAGCTGAGAGTCTTATAATACGAAGCTATAAGAAGGGAAGAACACAGAATAATGGGATAATGATTTCATTTTTAAAAACTGTGGGATTCCTTGGGAACCCCTTCTATACTCTCCATTAGTCACTGCTCCACTCTGAGCCATTCCCTTGGAAATTACCTCTTCCTAGAACACAAACGCTTCCTTTTTTCCCTTTCTCCTTATCCCTGACATGTAGAGTAGGTAGCAGTTCTTACCAGGCACTAGTGAAACGGGAGTATGGCACATTACAAAACTTTTCTTACTGTCTAGCAAATGGTATCTGTGGATTGGCTTTGGGGAGCATTTATTATGTATGAAGTATGATTTTAATGAGATCATCAGTGAATTCATTCTGAAAATGGATAAAAATTATTTGTTAGTTATGAAATGGTTACATAGGCATGAAGGGACGTTGGCAAGGAATTATAATACAGGTGGTATGATAAAAATGGCATCTGGAAAAAAATCTGGGCTGCACAGCTTAGCTGGTTAGGAAACAAAGTTAACTGATTGGTTGGTTTAAAATTTTTTCCAAGCAGGTAGTTTACATATGGGAAAAAGGAAGTTCTGTAGTCACATATTTCACCTTTAATCCTGGCCAGTAATTTGAACTGTGGAGGACTCGGGTGGAAGAATAAAAAAATTCATCTTTATTTAAGGTTAATAAACTATTTCACACTACTGGCTTATTAGAATGTTCTGCCTAGGAAAAGAAGAGTATATTTGGCAGAATTCTGAGGAGGAGGAGGAGGAGGGGGAGGAGGGGGGGGAGGAGGGGGAGGGGGAGGAGGAGAAAAGCCCATAATATTATCAGCAGGTTGGTTAAAAGATGGTTTAAGAACCTCATTCTTGCCCTGTCAACATATGTGGTATTTAAAAGTTAGAAACTAAAACTAGGATCATTTCTTTATAACTATGTTCTCTAGATAGCATGGCCAGAAGAATGAACAGCAGCATAAAGAACAAGTGTATACTCAGAACATTTGTAATGAAACTTATCTACTGGCCAAAGTGTGAAAGGGAGATGATGAAGCTGTAAGAGGGCTCAATAGCCTTTGGGAAGAAATTTGAGATTTCTGCTTTACACCAGATTTAACATTTCTATTTATGCATGAGTCTCACCAGGGACATTTATACCTTCTATTGGACATATTTATTCTGAACTCTCTAAGCCCTAAAGGGTCAAAGAAGCTTTTAAATTCTAGTGGGAAGTTCCCATTCTCTTATTAAAAAAAAAAAAAAAAAAAAAAAAAACAACAAAAAAAACGGAATGACTTATTGGTATTTGTTATTTATTTATCTATTTTAAAAAGGGCATGTACTACACATTTATTAGAATGGCAGAAATCTAAAATTTTCACTGTTTACAATGAAACATTATGAACTAGTAAGTCTAGAAAAAAGTGGGGTTTCAATGACTCATTAGGGTCAAGAATTGCAACTTAACTGTATTTTCTACGTAGCAGGACATTTTGAAAATGTCAACTACACAGTTTTAAAGTAGAAAATATCTTAATTCATGGCATTAATTTATTATATCTACATTATTTTTAAATTGTCCACTACTAAAAACAAAAAGTGAGCACTTGAGGAAAAAATGGGAAGGAAGAACTAAGAAATATGCTAAAAAAGAATAGGATTAAAACAAAAAGGAAGCAAGACAGGACAGGACAGGAATGTAAAATGTGAAAATATATATACATTTTTGTTATTATCCTAAAGTAGTAGGGGGAAAAATCTGGCCTATGGCTTGCAAATAGAATGTGTGTTCTTAGTAATTAGTCTAACCTAGAAATGACTTTTCATTTTTTATGTGCCTATCTTATTTCCTGGGATTCATACTCTTTTTAATGTCTCTGCTAAAGCAACTAAAAAATTACATGATTAAATATTTCTTTCACCAAATTAATCATTTTCATCTGAAAGCAAACATTTTAATGGACTCTACAAAGTATCATGTCAGTCATATGTCAGTCAGGAAAATGTCCTGAAGAATAAAGTATTTTAAAAATTTTAAGTGATGCTTCTTTTTCCTTATACATTCATGGAGTGTATGGCTATCAAGTTAAAGGATAATGAAGAAGATATAGTTACCTCTACAATAGTTCTTTACCATTAAAACACATTAAATACATTTCCTCTAGTTAATTTTTTAGATGTTTCAAATTTTGTAAAAGTCTATTAAAATTTTTCATAGTATTTTTTTTACTTCCAGTTAACATCAGACCCATTATGAAAATATTCAAACTCTTAAACATTCATGTCAGTATTTAATAAATAAGATTATTCCTTTCAAAAAGCTTTATACTTTTCAAATACAAGAACCTCAGCATATACCAGAGTTTTGTTCTAAGTACAAGACTTTGCCCAAAGCAAAAGCACTCAATACATAATTTTAATAATGAAAACCTGAAGTATTAGAAACCAAGCTGTGTGTGGAAAAAATAAATCATTTAGGTGAAAGGGTAACAAACATTCAATTCAAGGATAATGCAGCCCTGAGGGAAAATATGCATATGAATGAAGTTTATGAAATTGGTTCAATGCCTCTGCAAAGAAAAAATAATTAGTTTATTTTAAAGCTGCCTATAAAATGTTTTCAATATTGCAGTATGAATTATTTATAGAAAAATGTACATCTAACTTTAAAGTCACCATTTTATTGAAAGATCTTGAGTATTATGTGAAGAAATTAGAAATACGAATATATCATTTATGCATGTACTATGTGGGTGATTCCTTTTCTACAATTATATAATTTCCAAGAAAGTTAAGACTTATTATTTATCTGAATCAGTAATATTTCATTCTTTTCAAATTTAAGGAAAGCAAGATACCATTTTCATTTTAAATTTTATACAGAATGCCTTTTAAAGCTGACAAATACATGAAGGTGTATTACTTTACTTTTTAAAACAATGTTCAAGTTTATTAAATAGATCTTTTAAAGTATTATAAAATATTTAACTTTCATTAGCTTCAAGGTTTATGTTGCTGCCAAATTTTGCATATAACTGAACTTTCAAATCTGCTAACCACCACTGAATTGATTCCATTCTGGATTCTAAGGTGACAATTTCTTCTTGCAAATTTTTCTTTGCTTCCTCTAAATTTCCTATATTTATTCTCGAGAATGACTAATGATAACATCTCCATATCATTTAGTTATCCTCTGCAAGTATGAGGTCATCAAAGTATCTTTTAAATTTTGGAGTTGTTTCTTTCTTCTGTTAGCTCTGTCATTGTACTTGTATTCCATGCAAATTTGTCTATCTTGTTGATCTTCAAAAGTGATACTGAAATCTTCTGCAGCTGCCTTCTTCATGGTGGCCACCATCCTGGGTGAAGGTGTATTTCTTTAAAATGTGATTACTAAATTAAAAAACTGAACAGGTCTAAGATTAAATAATAAAACTTTTTTTTTTGGTGTTTCTGAAGGTAATGCAGAGTATTATTAGGGGAAACATTTGAATTTGAGGCTTTACTATAATGGCACTATGGGCACAATATGAAAAATTGAAATGGACCCATGAGACTCCATATGTTTAGATCATTCCCTTTAACCCATTTTATGATAGTACTTATTGTGTTACAGAGGAGGCCACATAGTGCTTTAATATTTTAAGCAGGCCTGTAGTCGTTTAAACTTTCCTTGAAAGAATCATGATAGAAATACCCTGACCTCATTCTTCCCCAAAATATGGGATATGAGACTTTATCTCCAGTCACATGTAAATTTAAAAATAAAAGAAAATCAGTATTTTTAAAATGTAACTCTCATAATTTTGAAACTGAAGCAAGGTAGTCAAGGCAAAGTATATTTGGATGAGAAGCAGAATCAGGCATTAATAACAAAGTGAGTTTTTTTGCTTTTGAAATTCTCAGTGATGTGCTAAGTCATAATCTGATTGATTAGGTTAGATGCTATTCTTCTGGAATAGCATTATTCTGTTTGGATAAGAAACATACACAGAGTAACAATGATAAATAACTTCAAGGATTATTACCTAAATTTAACTTGAATTTCTATAATTAACATGAGAACTGCCAATTTATGAACACTAGAGGGCAGTAAAACACTAGAAGGAATATTCAAATTATTAAAGTGGCAAAGTTGTGAATATATTCCTTTTTTGGCGGGGAGGGGAATCACACTCATAATAATTTAATAAATTTATTTCTTTTTAGGTTGCTGAAGTCCATAACATTCTTTGGTTTGTCATGTTAGGTACAACTTACTTGGCAAAATCCAAATAAGAAATGTGTCCATGATAAAACCCTGGTTTCATCTCTTTCCAGGAAGTTATATTCTTCACAAAGCGCACCTAGAAAGGGAAAACATACTCATTACTGAAGTAAAATTTAAAGAAAATGGAAAGTAAATTAAATTTAAAACCAGTTACACCACTATGACAATTACAGAGCTGGAAACATAGGTTTGGACTAAGTAAAATATACTGTAATCTGTAACAATTAGTTCAACATAGAGTTACTATCACCACACACAGAAAAACGTGATGATTTGGGAAACAAAATTGAAAAATGCAACCAAATACAACACAGTATAGTGTGTACATTCACATGGGATGAAAGGAGTGTATTCAATCCTTACATATATATAGAAGCAAGCAACACTAGCAACACAGGAACATTCTATCAAATAGCTTGTTACTAAAAACTAATTTTTATTTGCAATTCATCAAGTAAGAAGTAATCCTTAAGCCAACAATTAAAGAAAATATGATGATTGAGATTTTAAGAGTTAAGAGCAGATATCACAAGCTTGTTGATAAAAAAATTAGTAAAATTAGAAATTTAACAGGTCAAACAAAAAATTTTTAAAACATCTAAATATTTTCTCATTTACTAGGGTTAAGATTAGTATGCAAAGGTTAATATGAAAACTTGGATAAGTTTAAATACATTAATATTTTAAAAGAATTGGTTAATATAGAATTTGATAAACCTAAGTATCTCCAGCCACCAAATAATGATATATAATTTTTCAAAGAAAAAATGGCAGATTATTGATAAGCAAATATCTGTATGATGAATACAAAATAGTTGAGAGATTTTTAAGACTAGATACAGTGCAGAGAACTGGGGTGGTAAGGTCCACTATTCCATACTATAAGAAAGGCATCTCTAAGCTATGACATCAGCCTCTAAAGCATAGGTCTGTCAATCACATACTTAAGACTATTTAGCAATCCTTCATTTATATTTCAGTATAGTGTTAGTCACATGGAAAAATTCTGGAGCATTTCATACTGCATTGATGTCATCAAGTTAACAGCAATGAATGAAAAGGGCTGCTTTTAGATACGGCCTATTGGTAGGATAAGGAGGGGAAAAATGCAGATACAATCATACATCAGAGAACGTGAATTAGGGGAAAACGGAGGGTTCTGCAAGAACTTATTTTTATGGGAAGTATTAATAACCCCTATGCTAAAAGAAATAATGAAGCTCTTAGAATGGAAATGAAGTAAGCCTTACTATCTTCTCCATACATATACATACCCTTGAAATAAAATATGAAAATCAAATGTATATAAATTTAGGTTCCAATAGGAAAATGGACAATTTCATTTTGGCACATATTTTTAACTTTTTCTGCACTGAAAGAGCCACATAAATGTGTGATTTGCCGTTCTTGTGTTCTTTCCTATTCCTTCTTCAAATAAGGAACCAAATAGAATGAAAATATCAAATGGCAAATGAAAAACAAATAGAAAATATTAATCTAAAAACTGCATCCTTCAAAACAATTATACATTGAACATGAAAATTCCCACCATGTAATGGTCAGTTACTTCATATAAACTTCTGGTTCTATGAAAATGAGTTTCAGTATTTCAAACACAAATGAAAAAAACAGAGAAGGCAAAAAGAAATTGGAGGTGGTGGTTAAAGAGAGCTTAAAACATATTTAGCAACTCAGCTCTGTTTTCCAGAAGCTGAGATTTAATATGGACAAGGTGGTGTGGGAGGGAAATGAAAGGAGAAGTGAGACTGAAGTCTGAGAAAATGTTATTATATAAGCCAAATGTTAGAGAAGACCATAGTACAAACTTGGAGTATACTGAGATGAAAGATTCTGGCAGAAATAAGACAGATATAAACTTCAAGTATCCTTTTTACTCCAAACCTCTTAACATTCATTAAATTAAATGTCTCAGGATGAATGACACTTCATCCAATGTGTGTCCTTCAATTTGAGGTAAAGAGCCCAGGAAGCTGTGTAATACATGGACTACTGTCAGGCATCTCAGTTTGAATATAAAATCACTTGGGACTCTTGTTAAAATGCAGATTCTGATGCTGAAGGTTTAATGTAGAACATTCTGTACTTCTAACAAGTCCCCAGGGAATGGCCTCACATCTAGTCCATGGGCCCACACTGAGAAGCAAGGTTTCAGCATGTGTGAAAACTAACTCTTGATTTTATTCATATGAGGCATGTTTTTGTTGTGCTTTACAAAGGAGGCCTGAAGCCTACAGAAGCTTCTGAACAAGGTTACCCTTATTATACTGCTTCAATAAAAATATATTGAAATTCAGCAAATGTGTTTGATAATCTTATAAACCACCATGATATATAAAACAGAAAGGTGAGGACAGAAGCACAGTGAATCCTGTGTGA
Organism: Glaucomys volans; assembly: GCA_020662805.1. Lineage (NCBI taxonomy): Eukaryota > Metazoa > Chordata > Mammalia > Rodentia > Sciuridae > Glaucomys > Glaucomys volans. Next base: position 412,937 of record JAJEJO010003467.1, on the reverse strand, counting down.
CTGGTCTCATCTTCTTAAATTCCCATTCCTCCAGTGATGCCTAAGGCATACTGGAACCAAATACTCTAAGAAAGATAGTTCAAATATTAATAAAATTAAGAAAAAGGTCTGTGAAAAAGGTCTGTGCTTCCAGTTGGAATCAGGGAAGAATTTACTGAAAGCAGAGAACAGAACAAGGCATGACTAGTCCAGCGTAATAACCAATCTCAAACTCTTGTTTACAGAATCAGAATTTAAGAGGATAAAAAGGATACTGAAGCCGGAAGAACTATATACTTTAGATTATGTTCTAATCCAAAACAGTGTTTTTTTAAAAAAGTTCTCTTTTTAAAGTGTTAATTTAGTCACTTCTCCTATTAGCCATGTTTAATAGTTCTCTAAAAATTTCCGTCTTCACTCTTGCACCTACATTTTCCCCTTTCCCCACCCCAGTCCCAGTTCCTTCTCCGTTTTCTGCCTCCTCACTTCCCCTGCACTGCTTGCTTTGTCTTTCAGTTTGTGTTCTTCTGGTGTTCCTCTACAACTGGGGCATTCTGCTAAGACCAGAAGGCTGTGGAATACAGAGGAGTAAGAGGAGGAAATGGGAGATTAGGTCAGCACACTGAGTTTATTTTATGGATTCTTGCTGACTAAATTTGGTACTAATGAAGTGCTAGGCAAAATGGTAACATAGAATAAAAAAATAATAGTATCAAGTGAAGTTTGGGGAATTGAAACAATGAAAGCCTTTGGTATAGGGACAAGAAATAAAGTCACCAGAGTTAGTTTACTCAGAAAGAATTCTCAGTCTGATTGAAATAATCTACCAATAAGAATTTTTCAGAGGTAGTAGACATAGTACATTTTTTAAAAAAGTTTTTATGGCTAGCCTGGAGCAGATCCTAAACTCTGATTTTTGTCAGATTTTATAACTCCAGCAGAGTCAAGCTAGCAAGTAATCAAAATATACCTTTAGGGACGATGCAAGCAATGTAGGCAGTGGTGTTATAATTTATTTGCTTGTTAAGATCTGAAACAATACTATAAGAAAACACTATATCACGAACAACAGTATCTAGACAAACATTCTTATAAAAAAAAATTTGTTAGTTGTAGATGGACACAATACCTTTAATTATTTATTTTTTATGTGGTACTACAGATTGAACTCAGTGCCTTCACACGTGCTAGGAAAACGCTCTACCACTGAGCTACAACCCCAGCTAGACATACATTCTTAATAGGTTAACCTCAACATTAGGATTATCTGTAATCACAAAAGAACCTGTTTTCACTATATAAAAGAGCAGGAATGTCATCCTGAACACTTGGGCTAAATTCCAACTTTGCAATTACCATCTACTGAATGAATACTACCTCTAATTTGAGTAATTGTTATATCCCCAAACCCCCACTGAGGCATTTACTTGAACATTTCTTGCATGGCTGTAGGTACTTTTATGAAACTAAGCCAGAAGGTTTCTACACTAAAGGAAAACTGAGTATTGGGTGGATAAAAATACAAGTTCCACAGTAACAGTATTATCCAAAGTTCAGAGCTGTGTTGCTCAACTACCCCCGCCCCCCATGGAGGAGGTAGAGGTTTCCAAATCACATACCCCTGTCAATTACAGTGGTCCAACTCTCCTAGTAAATACCATCATGATGTCATGCATAGTTAAAAACTACTATCAGACTCTAAGTTGGCTTATTCAGAATCCTTCATAATGTGAAAACATTTATAGAGCATCTACTATGACTGGGGCACTATTCTAAGTACAAAGGATATAGGGTTGAAGACAAAGTTCCTGCCCTTAAAGAGCTTATAACAGAGAAAAAGCAGATAGCAAACAAACTAATACATAAGATAATTTTATAAGCTGACTTGTTACTAGGAAAGGGTGAGTGACATGGTACTCAGTAACTTGGAAGATGTATTTAATATATAGGATGGCCAGGTGAAGTTCTTCTAGAACGGCATTTAATTTGTTTGAAACCTTAAATGGATAATATAAAGGCAACTAAGGGAGAAGCCAGGAAAAGTATAATCTAAGAGAAAAAGATAAGGGCAGAGGCCTTGAAAGTGGGAAAGGTCAATGAACCAAGAGGCTAACATGGTTAGTAGATAAGAGGTTGGAACAATGAACAAGAGTCAAATATAATAGGGCCTCTTGGCCTAGGTAAGAAATTTGAATTTTGTAGGGAAGTAGGAGTATGAATTTAAAGGCAAGTAAAGCTTTTGGGAAAAATTATAATATGCATCTCTTCATAGCTCCACTGAAAATCGAATTCTAAATCATTGCTACTTAAATTGTTGTTTAATGACCAGCACCATCAATGTTGGGATTTGAGTGGAAGCATTTTAGAGTTTCAGAATATCAGGCTCCATCCTAGTCCTCCTGAATGAGAAATTGCATTTTAGCCAGCAATACACATAATAGGTTTTACTCTGAAAAGGATCTGCAACTCATATCAAACTGTGGACTCTAACTCAAATGACTGGAAATTAGCTTGTGAGTGAATTAAAGGAATTTGTGTGTATGTGTATGTTACTGTATTGTTCTATAGAAGTGCAAATTCTAGATATTTCCAATGTTTTAACATAAAGGGGCTAAATATGGCCTAACCAAATGAGAGAGTGGATTTAAGAAAAATCATAGATGCTACCAATCAAACCTATTTGGCATAGCTATTTTAAAAATAAGATGTTTTCTATGTAAAAGATATTTTCATAATAACAAATTAAATTTTCAACTAGAAAGCTGATTGATGACCCATCTCTCATCAATTTCTGTTAAATGAGTAAAGACCAACTCAAAAATATAACTCTCAGCCGGGCATGGTGATGCACATCTGAAATCCCAGCAATCTGGGAGGCTGAGGCAGGAGGATATTCAAGTCTGAGTCCAGCCTGAGCAACTGAGTGAGACTCTGCCCCAAAATAAAAAATAAAAACGGTTGGGGGATATCACTCAATGGTAGAATACCCAGAGGTTCAATCGCCAGTACTGGGGGTGGGGGTGAGTGAGTGGATGGATAGATATAGATGGATGGATACACATACACACACACACACACACACACACACACACACACACACACGAACTCTGACAATTACTTTTTCTAAGTACTTATGCCTTATATTCACAAATGTTTATCTTTTAATCTCCTTATTTTAACTTTTCTCTTTTTTTATCCCAACTTTTAATTTAAAAAATTCATAAACTACAGAAAAGTAGAAAGAATTGAGTGGTCAACATCCATATACTCTTTACCTAGATACATTACTTATTGACATTTTGCTACTTTTTTTTCTCCTTCAAAAACAGAAGACATTAATACTTCACCCTTAGCCTCAGCATGTATTATTTATGAACAAGGACATTATCATTTTCTTTTTTTTTAAATAGTACACTATAGTTGTACATAATTGTGGGATTTGTTGTTACATATTTATACATGCACAAAAAATAACAATATAATTTGGCAAATAATCCTTCCTCAGTATTTCTCTCTTCCTCCCATTTTCCCTCCCCAATTCCCTTTCCTCTACTTCACTGATCGCTCTTAAATTTTCATGAGATTCTTGCCCCCAACTTCTTTTTCCTTTATCCTCTCTAGCTTCCAGATGAGAGAAAACAGATCCTTGACTTTCTGAGTTTGGCCTCTTTTGTTCTCAAGTTCCATCCATTTTCCTTTAAATGACATAATTTCATTCTTCTTTAGGGTGGAATAAAACTCTATTGTGTATATACACCTAGCTTGTTCCATGGTTTGGCTACTGTGAATTGTGCTGCTATACACATGCGTATGACATATTATAGTATGGTGATTTTAAATCTTTAGTCCAGATAAAACATTTTGGTAAGAAACATTTTTCATTAAACATTTTGGTGAGAATACTACAAACTGATATTTTAACTGTCTTCACGATTCCTGTGTCTATATTTTAGGTAATATGGACACAGTAAATTTTAAAGTAAATTATAAATAAGCTCCTTGAAAGATGTGCACTTGCATTTTCTTTCTTTGGTATTTCCCCAAAGAATGTAGTACAGTCTCTCTCTATATTACATACTGAATAAATAAATGAAAAACTCGACAGCAAATATGACAACTATTTTCAAGGATAGCAGAGTATGTATTGCTATATAAATTATATAGTTTTATACCACACTAAAGATATTTCAGCTTTACCTCTAACATTTTTGATAGAAAAAATCAAGCATGTGTAAACAATTTTGCAGAGTGTCTAGTATAGTAATGTACAAAATATGTCTAGGAAAGAGTTGAGGCTGAAGGCAAATACTGAGCAGAATGTACTACTAAGAATGATATATGAGGATCTGAAAAAAGTACTGTCAACTATTACATCCCAAAGTATTTTTATGAGTAAACTTGGTCTTTAAAAGGAGCTTTGGACAACAGCAGATTTAATTAAAAATAAAACTTTCTCTTTTAAGTCTCACTTGCATCAGATAATATTTCTCAGAGAAGAGCAAATAATTAATTTAATCCCTATATAAGCTGCTGAGAATATTATACAAACACAACAACAATACGGTCACAAAATAAAAGTGTACTATATAAAATATAGTTCAAAAATATTTTAAAAATACTTTTATGGAACATAGTATAATTTTAAAGGTTCACATTCAGATGAAGATTAGATTGAAACTGAAATAAAAATGCTATTTAATATGTTATACAAAGGAAAGGGAAGCAGTAAATATGACTTACTTTGAAAAATTGCTGCTATATAGAACGAGAGACCAGTAGATTTGTGTATTTTGGAAAATATCTGTCACAAGTCATTCTAATCAAGACCATGTTTTGAACTACCAGCTGACATTTAGAAGTCAGCTAATGATTAAGACTATTCCTCTACTCTCCCCTACATGAACATGTTTTAAGTGTCATGCATCATGTAATCCAATTGCTTAAGAAACCATTAATGCTTCTTCTTTTTCCCTATATATATCTAACAAGCTACTGAAAGGAAAACAGAAGCTTTACCTCAACCAAATGCAACTGGGAGGGCTGGGGTTTTGGCTCAGTGGTAGAGCACTTGCCTAGCATGTGTGAGGAACTGGTTCAATTCTCAGCACTGTATATGAATAAATAAAATAAAGGTCCACTGACAACTAAAAAAGATGCAGCCACATCAATGTTCATAGCTGCTCAATTCACAATAGCTAGATTATGGAATCAACCTAGATGCCCTTCAGTAGATGAATGGATAAAGAAACTGTGGTATATATACACAATGGAATATTACTCAGCCATAAAGAAGAATAAAATTATGGCATTTGTAGGTAAATGGATGATGTTGGAGACTGTTATGCTAAGTGAGATCAGCCAATCCCAAAATTCCAAAGGCCGAATGGTCTCACTGATAAATGAATGATGATGCATAATGCGGGGGGTGGGGGGGGTGGGAAGGGTGGCAAGAAGGGAGGAAGGATAAATAGCATGGAGGGAAGGGAGGGTGGGGTCGGGGTGGGGGGGTAAAAATAATAACAGAAATTGTGACAGATACCATTGCCCTGTGTACATGCATGAACGCACAGATGGTGTGACTCTACTTTGTGTACAATCAGTGAAACAATAGCTGTACTCCATTTGTGTTCAGTGAATCAATAAGTAAATAAAATAAAATAAAAAAATGCAAAGACTAAAAAAAAAAAAATGCAACTGGGAGAATGTACTACTACCTCAGGTCATAAATGTCATATATGGTAAGCTTCTTCAGATTTATATTTAATGAAAAAATGGTTCATGTCTTTGCCAGATATCTTGTAGTTGCAGGACATAAAATAACTTATCATTACCTTTCTAAAAAATTTTACTGAGAGTTGGGCATGGTGGTACATGCCTGTAATTCCAGGGACTAAGGATGCCAAGGTAGGACAATCTACATTTTGAGATCAGTCTCACAACTTAGTAAGAACCTGTCTCAAAATAAAAAATAAAAAGAACTGGGGATGTAGCTCAGAGATAGTACTACCAAAAAAAGGGAGAGGAGATGTATTTATTACTGAGGAAATCTGAAATTATTGTGAGCATTAAGACATGTTCCTTTTAAATCAAGGTATATTCTGAGAAGCAGTAATATAAACAGATTTAAAATCTACTACATGCTGTGTAAAAACAATATTTAGAATCACTGCCCTTGAGATATACATTATTATATAATGAACAATTTTTATGACCCACTTAGCTAAAAAAAAAAAAAAATCTTGTTTCTTCTCAGAAGGATTATTTGGTTTGGCTGACAGGTGTATATTTTGGTTCCATAAAAAAGAGTAATCAAAGATCCTGCAGAGAGCCAAGAATGATATGGACAGATGATATGCCCTATACCACAAGCTTTTACAAACAGCTCTCTAGCAGGAAGGCCAACCTTAACCTCATACATCAATGTCATTCTCTGCTTTCAGTGTAATGATTATAATTATGCTTAATATTGGGAAAATAGTCAATTATGTAACAATAAAACAAGTTCAGTTGGGTACAGTGGTGCATGCTTGCAATTCCAGTTACTTTGGAGGCTGAGGCAATAGGATCATAAGTTGAAGGACAGCCTGAGCAGCTCAGTGAGATACTGTCTCAAAACAAAGGATAAAAAGGGCTGGGAATGTAGTTCAGTGGCAGAGTGCCCCTGGGCTCAATCCCTGGTACTGAAAAACAAACAAACAACTAAAAACAACTTAGGTTGCTTTCAAACAGATAAAAATCTAACTATAATAGGATTATAACAAATACCTTGTTAATAGTCTAATAAAGTCACTCCAAAATGGCAGGTGATCCTAAATAGTATTTTCAAATTTTCTTTTCTTTTCTCCTTATGGGTCAAACTCCCATCCTCTTCAATATTTATATAGAGAACATTATTTATAATTATAGTCAAAGCTCCAGGTGTGCAGGAAATGTGTGTTATTGTAGTTAAAGAGATAAGTAAACATGATTTCATAACTTCCTCTATTTTGCTTAAAATCATTTCATAAATTTTTTTTCCTTTTATTTATTTTTGTACTGAGGATGGAGCCAAGGGTCTTTACCACTGAGATATATCCCTATCCCTTTTTGTTATTTATTAATTAAAAGAAAATTTTTTTTAGTTATAGATGGACAGAACACCTTTTTTTTTTTTAATGCAGTGCTAAGAATGGAACCCAATGTCTCACATGTGCTAGGCAAGTGCTCTGTCACCAAGTTACAGCCCTAGTCCCTCCCCTTTCATTTCAATAAAGGGTCTCGCTAAGTCGCTGAGGCTTGCCTTTAATTTGCATTCCTCTTGTCTCAGCCTCCCAAGTTTCTGGTATTACAGGAGTGCACCAATGCACCCAGCTCATTTCACAACATTATTTATCCATGTGTTTATCTAAAATTTATTGAGAATATAAAGGCTAGATTATATTAAAGATCTAAGCCATAATTCCCATTCTCCAGGAGTTTATAATAGATATTTATATAAATTATTAAAGATAAGATGAAACTCAGGAGGTTAATCATAAAATCAAGTACAAGTACTCAACAAATATTTTTCAATAATAAGATGAAACAATAGAATAATTTTTATTGCAGGGTATCTTGCCAAAAGTATTTCATATTTTTAAAATAATGCTATACTGAAGATCATCAATATTTTCTTCAAAAATTCAAATTATTCATTAATTCATTTATATCACAAATATATTACTATGTATACTATAGGCAAGAAAGTGTGCCAAATACTATGAAGAATGTAACAGTATATAAAAGTTGATAAAAGGCTTACAATTCATTGAAATTAGTACACACAGCTCTTCAAAATACTTTATCTCTTGAAATACAAATTTGTGGATGTACCAGAAAACACTGGTGTAGTGCTTAAGTGTTAATTACCTGATCTTGCAATGACATCACTGGGTTATTTTTGGTAGTATTGATGTGAAGAACATGGTATTTATTCTTTGCACACAGGTCATAGGCGATATTGGTAAATGAGGTGCTTGCTGTTTTGGGAACTCTGTTATAAATTATCACCATGTCCTCTTCCTCATCTAAAGATGCATCCTGTCGAGGTCCGTCCATTGTATGTCGTTGCTCAATTTCTCGAACTTCATGTCTTGCAATAGCTCTTTCTAAAAAAAAAGAAATATGAACGATGTTTTTAATGATACAATAAGGAAGTTATGAGCAGTGAGCTCTAGACCATAATAAGGAAAGACAAAATGCAAATAAACACAAGAAAAATACAGACCAAGGTATATGGGAAATATGGGTAAACTACTTGGGTTTTTAGGAGGATCAATCCAGTTGAGTCTAAAAACGCTTTAGCTTACAACATAGTTTTCCCATTAAAAAATAGGATAAGAGCAGTCAACATGTTAAGAGGACCAAATCATCAGAATTACTTTGTAAGGTTACATATGCATAAAGAAGAGAATAATAAACTATCATCAACGTTAGAATAGCATAGACTAGAGAGTATTGCAGGGTAGTTCAAAAGTCACTTTACATTCTAAAAGCATCTATAGTCTGAATTTTCAAACACACAAAAACAGATTCCCAGTGGAAAACACTCTTAGAAATCACTTATAATTTAAGTAAAGATTTTGAAATTTATTACTTAGGATCTAGTTACTCCTGGGTTTATCAAAATTTTTCAGAGCAGTGATTATAAATGCTAGTATGACTTTAGGTAACCAGATTAGAAATACCATCATTGCAAACTTTCTGCAGTATGGGGGATTTAACCCAGGGACCTTCTACCACTGAGGTATATCCCCGGCCCTTGTCTTTTATTTGAAGACAGGGTCTCCCTAAGTCACTCAGTCTGGCAATATTTTCATGTGGCAGAATATCAACAAAATCAAGTTTTTTAAAAGGGCATTACTAATAGCAATATTTACCTATTTCTGCATTGGCAGGGCCTTAACAGCTTTATCTATTATATAAACCTATGGAGTAGTTAAGTATAAAATACTGCATTAAAAACACCAAACTAGCCAGGTGTGGTGGTGCACACCTATAATCCCAGCGGCTCGGAAGGCTGAGGCAAGGAGGATCACAAATTCAAAGCTAGCCTCAGTAAAAGCGAGGTGCTAAGCAACTCAGTGAGACACTGTCTCTAAATAAAATACAAAAAATTGGGCTGGGGATGTGGCTCAGTTGTTGAGTGCCCCTAAATTCAATCCCCAGTACCAGAAAAAAACAAAACAAAATTTTGTATAGCATTAAATTCACAAAAATGTATATATCTGACTACAGAGAACTGAAAATGTATAATATTTCTGTACCGTGAGTAATGTTTTAGGATTAGAGGAATAAAAAGAGCAAAGAGCAATACTTCAAATACTGAAACATATCCATTACCAAGTAAACAAGAACAAAAATAGACTGATAGGTAAATAATAAAACCCAAAGAACATTAAGAAAAATTTATGCATTCTTAATATCTTTATTGGAAGAAAATATAGAAATTGGAAATAACAATATTACAATCCCAGTAGATAATAAGCTAAAGTGGTTACAGAAGATCAAACTATATACATATAATGGAGCAGAGCAAAAATATACAATAGAAGCTCATGATTTTTTGGGTCATGGGTCCTTTAAAGATAATGAGGAGAAACTATAACTGTCTCCAGAAAGATTGCCTTATGCATTTTAAGGCATCCATTTCCTCCTAGAGACCAACTAACTATCCCTAAAATGAAAATGGCTTTTATGACTGAGGCCTGTTAGTAACCTCTCTAAAGGCACTGGTAAGTACAGAGAATAAAAGATTAATCACAGGTAAAAATTAAAGACAAAGAGAAATTAAAGAGGAAACCAGCAGTCCTTATCCAAGAATTGTTTATGGCTGAAGGTGCCTTGGGTTATTGACTTGACTTGTCAGGACGTCTCTGTAAGTATGCATTAGATAAGCCAGCTCTAAAGGCTTGGTGACATTAAGTATCAGAAATAAAGTGCATCCTTTGCATTTTCTAGGAATAAATCTTGAGCTGTGTGCCTCTCCAAATACTACTCTCAAGTGCAATTTATTCCTGGTAAAACATATGTGCAATAGCAAGTAGGAAGCAACAAAGCTGCAGTACAAGAAAACTGTTCTGAGGCTACTGAATTGGCTGTCTGATAGTATGCATGATTTTAAGAGTTGTTATTCTCAATTTCCTTGAATTCTGACACATTATACATATATGGAGTATAACTTACTCTGATTAGGATCCCATTCTTGTGGTTGTACATGATATGGAGTTTCACTGGTCATGTTTTCATACAGGAACGTAGGAAAGTTATGTCTGATTCATTCTACTGTCTTTCCTATTCCTGTCCCTCTGCCTTCCCGTTATTCCCCTTTGTATAATCCAATGCATTTCTATTCTTCCCTTCCCCTCCATTATTATGTTTTAGCATCTACATATCAGAGAGAACATTCTGCCTTTGGTTTTTTGGCATTGGCTTATTTCACTTAGCATGATAGTATCCAGTTACATACATTTACTGGCAAATGCCATAATACACTCTCCTGTCATGTATATCTAAAAAGAACAAATAAAAAATTTTTGAATGATTGGGTTATAAAAGTTTTAACCTGTCACATTAATCCCCTGATAGGGATTGATTTGATGGTAACTGTAGGCAGAGAAAAAAAATTTTCCTTGAATTCTATCACTAGGGAAGGACTGACAAAATATATTTATAAATGTAAGGTGAAGGGATAGACCCTGAACATTGGGTTTCCAGAGAGTCAACAAGAGAGACAAGTATTATTATTACAACTTACAAGTTATTGCTATGTGAATCATCCTATATAAAAAAGTTGATGACTTTTTAAAAAATTATTGAATTATATTTATACGTAACAGTGGAATTCACTGTGACATATTCATGCATGCATATAATTTGATCACTTTCATTGCCCAGTACTTCCCCTTCTCCTCATCCTAATCCTCATTCCCTACTAGTCTCCCTTCTGTTTTCATGAGGCTCCTATTTTACATTTTTCTTTCTACCTTCCACATGAGAGAAAATATCTGAGTCTTGATTTTTTGAGTCTGATTTATTTCACTTAATATGATGCTCTACATTTCCATCCATTTTCCTGCAAATGACAGAATTTCATTCTTTTTTTTGGCTGAATGAAACTCCATTGTGTATACATCATATTTTTCTTACCCATTTATCTACTGACAGATACCTAGGTTGGTACCTTAACTTGGCTATTGTGAATTGTGCTACATGGGTGTGCATACATTGCTATAGTGTGCTTTTATTTTTTTCCATAAATAAGGAAGAATGGAATAGTTGGGTCATAGGATGGTTCCATTTCTAATTTTTTTTAATGAACCTCTGTATCCATTCTCACTTTGATTGTATTAATTTACAATCCCATCAACTGTATATAAGTGTTCCTTTCTCCATACACCCTTACCAGCATTTACTATTATTTGAATTCTTCAAGGAATGACACTCAGTATTGTTTTGATTTGCATTTGCATGCTGGCTAAATATGTTGAATATTTTTTCATTTATTTGTTGGCCATCTGTATTTGTTTGCTAAGAATCTATTTAGTTCACTTGCCCATTCATTGATTGGGTGTTTTGTTTTGGTTCTGATGGTAAATTTTTTGTGTTCTTTGTATTCTGGGGATATGAATCCTCTGTTGGAAGAGTAGCTGGCAAAGATTTTCTTCCATTCTGTAGGAACGGCAAAGATTTCTTCCATTCTATTTACACTCTGTTTTGTTTGCTAAGCAGAAGCTTTCTAATTTGATGCTGTCCCGTTTATTAATTCTTGGTACTATTTCCTAAGCTCAAAATCCTACTGAGGAAATCATTGCCTGCACTTATATGTTGGGGGGTTGATCCTATGGTGTCTTCTAGCAATTGCACTTTGATCTAATTCCCTAGGTTATTGATCCATTTTGAGTTGACTTTTGTAGAGGGTTAGAGACAGGGATCTGGTTTCACTCTTCTAGGTACATATTATCATTTTCCCAGCACCATTTGTTTAAAAGGCTGTCTTTTCTTCAGTGTTGGTTTGGACCTTGGTCAAGAATCAGATAATCATCCGTGTTTGTGTGGGTTTGTCTCAGTGACCTCTATATATTGATCTATGTGTCTGTTTTTATACTAGTACCATGCAGTTTTGTTACTAGAGCTTTGCAGTATAATGTGAATTGGGTATTATGATGTCTCTAGCATTGATCTTATGCTTGGGAATTGCTTTGGCTATTGTAGGTCTTTTAATTCTTCCAAATGAATTTGAGGACTTATTTTTTCCTAGTTCTTGGAACGATGTCATTGGTATTTTCATGGAGACTGCACTGTATCTGTAGATTGCTTTTGGTAATGTGATCATTTTAACAATATTAATTCTGCCTATCCATGGACATAGGTCTTTCCACATTCTTGTGTTTTCTATTTCTTTTTTCAGTACTCTGTAATTTTCATTGTAGAGGTCCTTTGCCTCTTTGACTAGATTTATGTATTCCCAGGGCTTATTTGTTTTTGAGGCTATTGTGAATGGAAATGGATTCATTACTGGAGTACAGGAAAGCTACTGATTTTTTGTATGTTGTTTTTGTATTCCGCTACTTTGCTGCATTTGTTTCTCAGCTCTAGAAGTCTTCAGGTGGAGTGTTTTAGATATTCTAAGAATAGGATCATACTACCTGCAATGACTTTGACTTCTTCTTATTTGTATCCCTTTTACTTCCTTCTCTTGCCTCATTGTTCTGGCTAAAATGTCAAGTACTATATTGAATAGGAGTGGTAAGAGTAGGCATCATTGTCTTACTCTTCACCTTTGAGGGTATGTTTTCAGTGTTTCCCCAATCAGTATGTTGTCGTCTCTGGGTTTGTCATATTTATTTATATATATATACATACACACACACACATACGTGTATATATATATATATATATATATATATATATATATATGAATACACACACATAGCCTTTATGATGCTGAAGATCCTTCTATCCCTAGTTTTTCGGTGTTTTTTTATCATTAATGAATGCTTTCCTTTTTATTTTGGTACTGGGGATTGAACTCAGGGGCATTCCACCACTGAGCCACATCCCCAGTCCTATTTTGTATTTTATTTAGAGACAGGGTCTCACTGAGTTGCTTAGCGCCTCCCTAAGTTGCTGAGACTGGTTTTGAACTCACGATCCTCCTGCCTCAGCCTCCCAAGTGCTGGGATTACAGGCGTTGCGCCACTGCGCCCAGCGGATGCTAACTTTTCTTGAAGGCTCTTTCTGCATCAATTGAGATGATCATACTTTGTTTTTTATTCTATTAATGTGGTCACTTTTATATATTGATTGGTGAATGCCAAACCATCCTTGCATCCCTAAAATGAAACCAACTTGATCGTGATTAAAATCTTGTTAATGTGTTGTTGTTGAATATAGCACGCTAATATTTTATTAAGGATTTCTGTATCTATATTCATCAAGGATATTCGTATGCAGTTTCCCTTGATATGTCTTTACCTGGTTTAGGAATCACTGTGATAGTGGCTTCACAGAATGAATTTGGAAGTGTTTCTCCTGCCTTTCTATTTCATGGAATAATTTGAAGAGCACTGACAACAGTTATTTAAAGGTCTGCTAGATTTCAGCTGAGAATCCATCTGGTCCTGCGCTTTTCTTTGTTAAGAGTATTTTTTATGACTTCTTCAATCTCATTGCATGTTATTGGTCTGTTAACATTTTCTATATCCTTTTGGTTCAATTTTGGTAACACATATATCTCTGGAAATTTATTAATTTCTTCTACATTTCCCAATTTACTAAAAGTTTTTAAAATGATCCTCTGGATTTTAGTGATGTTTATGGAGATATATCCTTCTTCATCACTAATTTTATTAATTTGGGCCTTCTCTTTCTTTTGGTTTGGCTAAGGGTTTAATGAATCTTCTTTATATTTTCAAAGAATCAACTCTTTGTTACATTAGTCCTTTGTTTTAAAAATTATTCTCTATATTTCATTAATTCTGGCTCTGATTTTAATTATTTCCTTTCTCCTATTGGTTCTGGAATTGATTTGTTCTTATTTTTTCCAGGGTTTTAAGATGCATCAGTAGGTTGTTATTTGGGATCTTTCTGGTTTTACAATGTAGGCACTTGCAGCTACAAACCTTCCCTAGATCTTCCTTTATATTGTCCCAGAGATTGTGGTATATTATCTATTCTTCTTAGATTCTAAGAATTCTTAAATTTCTCCCCTGAATTCTTCTATGATCTGTTCATCATTTGAAAGTATATCATTCAATTTTAATGTGTTCATATAGCTTCTATAGTTTTACTTGCTATTGGTTTCTAATTTCATTAAGATGCAATAAGATGCAAGGAATTATACTGAATTTTTTCTATTTGCTGAGACTTGCTTTGTGGTCTAAAATATGACATATTTTGAAGAGGGTTCCATGAACATCTGAGAAGAAAGTGTATTCAGCTGTTGTTGATGAAATATTCTGTAGATGTCTGTTAGGTTCATTTGATTTGTAGTATTTTTAGGTCTACAGTGTCTTTGCTGATTTTGTGTCTGGAAAAACCTATTTATCAGTGAGAGAGTTGTGTTGAAATCACCCAATATTACTGCACTGGGATCGAACTGAGGCTTTATGTCAAGTAATGTTTGTTTTATGCAATTTGGTGTGGTGATGTTTGGGACATATTATTTTTGCTATATATCTTGCTGAATTATTCCCTTTACCAGGATGTAAAGACATATTTGTCCCTACTGATTAATTCTGATTTGAAGTCTGCTTTGTTAAATATAAGAGTAGCTATCCTTGCTTGTTTTCAGGTTTAATGTGCATGGAGTATCATTTCTCATCCTTTTACTTTCAGCCTGTGGGTGTCTTTGCCTGTGAGGTGTACCTCTGGCAAGCAACATATAGGTGGGTGTTGCTTTTTAATTCAATCTGCTAGGCTATGTCTTTAAATTGGCGAGTTGAGACCATTTATATTCAGTGTTATTATACAGACATGTTTATTTTCCCTGCCATTTTGATTTATTTCTAATGTTTAATTCAACCCTAATTCTCATTTGCTTAACTATTCTTCTAATGAAATTCATTCTTTCCTGAGCCCCACTGTTCGTTTTTATCTTCTGTGCATAGAATTTCTTTAAGTGTCTTTTGCATTGCTGACTTAGATAACTCTTCATTTATGCTTATCTTGGAAGGTTTTCATTTCCTCTTTGATTCAAAAAGATAACTTGGCGGAGTAAAATAAAAATTTAGTGGGGAGTAGTACTGGGGATTTGACTCAGGAGTGCTTTACCACTGAGTTACATCCTCAGTCCCTTATTTATTTATATATTTATTTATTTACTTACTGACTTACTTGAAACAGGGTCTCACCAAGTAGCTGTGGCTGGCCTCAAACTTGCAATCCTCCTAGCCTAAATATCCTGAGTTGTAACTTATTCCTTAAGTCAGAATAAATCTATGTTTTGCATTCCTCCTGCTATTTACAACTAAATATCTTGCACTTTATATGTAAAATGAACAAGACTCTAAAAGGTGGAAAGAAGGTACACTGGTGGGGACCCTGGGGACATGAGGATCAATCCAGTACCAGGGATTAAACTCAGGGGCACTCCACCACTGAGCCACCTCCCCAGCCCTATTTTGTATTTTATTTAGAGACAGGGTCTCACTAAGTTGCTTAGCACCTCACTTTTGCTGAGGCTGGCTTTGAACTTGAGATCCTCCTGCCTTAGCCTCCCGAGCCACTGGGATTATAGGTGTGCCCCACTGCAACCGGTCTAAATTTTCTTTATGCCTCATGTATTCCAGACTTGAATGTATAGTAACTGGCAACCTAAAAACAGAAACAGACAAAAATTTGCTCTTTCTAGCCAAAGGGTCAGGAGAGGAACAGAATAAGAAGAGAACTTTTAGATAATAACCAAATTTAGGAATTTGGCTTAAGTATATTGGTGTTGGGGAACTGGCTCCACCTCCACTGCTATAGGCAAGTGGGGAAGCAAAACTTACACCCTCACAAAGCTGTAACAAGGTACCCAACACTCTGGTTGAGTGGTCAGAGAAGGCCAACTAGAGAGTTAGGACCTTCAACACAGGAAGTCAGTAATAAGGCACATCCACAGTGTCAGTGAAGAACAATTAAGGAGTCTGGACGTCTACTTTCAGATGGCAATAATAAGAGGACTCTTCCCTTCTCCATTTTGTGGTATCAGAAGATGCTTAACAGAGATTCAGGACTTTTGCCATTATCCAGAATAACAAGGCCACCTGTTTCCTGGTCTAACAGTAAGAATGAACACACCAGGTGTTGACTGAGGCCAAATGGAGAACCTGAACTCCACTTGGCATTAATAAAGCTTTTTCTTGCAAGAGTATAATCAGAAGAAAAAAAAAACAAAACAATTAAAATAGAAGATTTAAATAATGAACTCAGAATAAAATGTTCAGGTTACAATCAAATACTATTCATCAAGAACCAGGAGGATTTTATATTCAATGAATAAAGAAAATTAAGAAAGACAACACTAAGATAACATCTCAAAGAATTATTGAAGATTTAAAAGAGCCATAAAAATGCTTTAATGAGCAATTATCAACATGCTTGAACCAAATGAAGAGAGCCTCAGAAAATGAAGTTTCAGTAAAGAAACAGAACACATAAGAACCAAATGGAAATTTTAGAACTCAAAAGTATAATCACTAAAATAAAGAGTTCAGTGAATGCTCTTCAGCAGAATGAAAAGGATGAAGAATTTTGAACTAGAAGATGAAAGAAATTACCCAATCTGAACAGCAGTAGTAGGAATATAAGCTGAGAAAAGGAAAACAGCAGCAGTAACAACAGCAGCTACTAAGACAGTCTCAAGGAACTGTGGGCTGCAATGGAAGATCTACTTTGGTGTCGAGAGTCATATAAGGAGAAGAGAAAGAAGACAGAGCTAAAAATGGTTTCAAAGGAATTATGGCTGAAAACTACATATTTTGCAAGAGATACAACATGTAATTCAAGAAACTGTATGAACTCCAAATAAGATAAAATCTGAAGATATCTATGTAGGTCAAGATACATCACAATTAACTTCTGAAAAAGAATTTTGAAAGCAATGAGAGAAAATGAAGCTTTATCCATAGAAATCTGGAATAACAACATATTTCTCATTAGAAACCATGGAGCCAGAGTATGTAGCATAATGTTTTTTAAATGCTGAAGAATCCTATACCTACAGGAAAATAATTATCAGGAATTAAGAGGAAATAACCCTCATTTGCAAGAAAATTAAGAAAATGTATTGGAGTAGAACAACCCTAAAAGACTGACTAGAGAAAGTTCACTAAACAGAAAAGAAAGAATAAAAGATGGAAACTTAAGTACCAGAAAGAACAAAAAACTTAAAGGGCAAAAATATGGATAAATACAATGAACTTTCCTTCTCCATTTGAGGTTTTAAAAATATGTCTACGAGGAAAACAAAAACTATAACTCTGTGTGTTATGGTTCTAAATGTATTGTAAACAAATATTTAAGGTAATTATGTTGAAAATGAGGAGAATAAAAGGACATATGTAAAGAAGTTAAATAAGATCTCCAATTTTAAAATGAACAACAAATATATGTATATGGGGAGCCATCCATGCCTAGCAGAATCAGACTTGGCTGAGCCATGGAATGCAGAGGTCTGACTCCCAGGAACTGGCAGCCACGAGAGACTGTTCCAGACCTGCGGGGAGTAGGTCGCCCTGTATGGAAGTGGCTTAGTACCTGATATGCTAGTTCCCTACGCAAATTGCTTTCATGACTCCACCCCATCCTGTTCCTCACAGAAGCAGTCTGGTCTTGGTCCCCTTTACCTATGCAACTATAAATAAAGGGGAGGTGGGCTACTCCATTTGTTGGAGGCCAGATCTGGTATGGCCCAATTGGGACGCCCCCTCCCATTTGAAAAGAGTATTGGCTCTTGTGTCTATTGACTACATAAGTTTATTGTTAATTGATTTATAGCCAGCATTGTGCTCTGGCAGTTAACCCTTCCCTCATCCACGCTGGATGTGGCTGAAACTCCCACATATATATACAATGGAATATTACTCAGCCATTAAAAAAGAATGGCTATGACTTTTGCCAGTAAATGGATGGATCTAGAGACCACCATGCTAAGTGAAATAAGCCAACTGCCAAAAACCAAAGGTCCAACGTTCTCTCTGATAGGCAAATGCCAACTCACAAGAGGGGGAGGGGATGGAAGAATAGAAGTTCAGTGGATTCAACAATGGGGAAGGAAGGGAGGGGGGATGAGAACAGGAAAGACAGTAGAGTGAACTGGACATAACTTTCCTATGTTTACATATGAATACATAATCACTGTAACTTCACATCATTAAAAAAATGGACATAAATGGAGGTAAGGTTTCTATACTTAATACTTGACTTTCATGCTAATTAACTGACAAATTATATTCACATAATGAAATACATAAAATAACCATGAAAAAGATAGCTGGTGGTATGGTACATTGTTGAAGGAAAACACTTTAGGGGGTTATCAAAAAGTTAAACATAGAATATGAGTCAGCAATTTCACTCATAGGTATATACCCCAAAACTGAAAAGTTACTCAAACAAGTACTTACAAATGTTCATAACATGTTATAGCCAAAAGGTAATAACAATCAATTGTCCATCAATTTATGAATGAATAAACAAACTGTGGTATGTAAATACAATGGAATACTAGTCAGCCTTAAAAAGGAATAAAGTAATATCTATTAATGATAACAATGAATCTCAAAAATTAGATGCTAAGAAACCAGATGCTAATTCATCACATATTATATGAAATATCCATAATAGGTAAATGCATAGAAACGGCATGGATTGGTGATTGTCAGGGGATGACGAGGGAAGCACCTGTTTCATCGTTATAGGGTTTCCTTCAGAATGATGAAACTACTTTGGAACCAGATAGAGGTGGTGGTTGTACAATACCATGAAAGTAGTAAATGCCAGCAAATAGTTTACATTTTTTACTTTTTGTGGTACTGGGAATTGAACTTAGAGGTACTCTACCAATGAACTACATCCCCAGCCCCTTCCCATCCATTTTTTGGAGATAGGTTCTCCCTGGGATGTCAAGAATGGCCTCAAACTTATAATCCTCTTGCCTCAGCTTCCTGTGTCACTGGTTTCACAGGCATGTACCACATGCCCAACTTTGAACTGTTCACTTTAAAATGGTTTATGCTGATAAGTTTTGCATCAAAGAATTATCAAAAACAAGAAAGTACTCAAAAAATAATAAGATCTTATAATACAGGTTCACTTTAATAACAATATTAAAAACAAAAATGCTTATAAAACATTCAACAGTTTATGAAATTCAAATATTAATTGAATGCCTCCAAGTAAAGGACTTTTTCTAGGCCCTTGTACATACATATTTATATATACATCATGCTTTCACATTAACCCTTAACATTTATGAAAACATATTATAAAACAGAAACCAAATATTCCTTCCAAACTTCATCTGACATCATTAAAA
The DNA here is from genome assembly GCA_020662805.1 of Glaucomys volans. Classification (NCBI taxonomy): domain Eukaryota; kingdom Metazoa; phylum Chordata; class Mammalia; order Rodentia; family Sciuridae; genus Glaucomys; species Glaucomys volans. The sequence goes on along the minus strand of JAJEJO010003467.1, from coordinate 393,418 downwards.
ACACATTGGTTAATGTTCCTAAGATGATCTACAAATATTAAAATAGGTGTTAAATATCCTATCAGTCCAACAACCACCCATTCTTTCTGATGCTAAGGTTACTAAGTTACAGGAATGAGTAATATTTTATTTTATATACTTGCTAAATTTGATTACAAATTTTGTTTTGCTTTGATGGTACTGAAGAATGCAAGACCTTGTACATGTTAGGCAAGCACTCTGCCACTGAGTTACATCTCAAGTCTTTAATTATTTTAAGACAAAATTTTGCTAAGTTGCCTAGGCTGGCCTCAAATTTGTGATCTTCCAGCCTTAGCCTCCCAAAGCAGCTGGAATTACAGGTATGCCACCACATCCAGTCCTTGATTACAGATTTTTACACTTATTTCTAGTTTAGAAATGTGAGATTCTTATATAGTTTACAACTTATCTATTTGAAAATATACTAATAATCTATACGAAATAATACTGGAAGTAGGTAAAGAATGAATTCTATGTTTTGTCTTTTATATGCATCATATGTCAGGCATATTATGTTCAAATGTTTTATTTGCATCACCTCAGGTTTTGATTTTGTGTGTGTTTGTGTGTGTGTACTAATGGGGATTGAACTCAGGAGTACTTTACCATCGAGCTACATCTCCAGGCCTTCTGTTTTTCATTTTGAGAAACAGGTCTTAAGTTGCCCAAGCTGGCCTCAAACTTGTGCTCCTCCTGTCTCAGCCTCCCGAATTGGTGGTATTAGGGACACTGTACCAGGCTTAGGTATTGATTTTTAAAACAAGCAATGCTAGGAGACACTACTTATTATCTTCATTTAGGTTAGCAAACTGAGTGTCAAGGAAGTTGTGATCATCATCTGATTACTAATGTCAGTATACCATTCAGTCAATCTGACTCCAGGGTCTGTACTCTACAATATTAATTGTCTTGAGATTTAGCATTTTTCTATGCTGTATTAGGAAGGAGTAGAGCCTCACAATTAAATATCCTATGACAATATTATAGAAGTACCTATTTTTCTGTAAGCATCTTTGAAAAAAATTTAAGTATTTCATTTTGGAATTGCAAAAGCATTTTGCAGCTTGTTCCTGTAATGTTCCTATGCAAAAGGCATGATAAATAATATGCTATAGTTAGTAAAAGAGGAGAGAATGATAGCCTTGTAGGTGTTAAAAAACAAAACATGCTGTATTATCTTTGCTACTTTCTGTGAACATGTAGTTCAAAATTTAAAAAAACACAAAGCAAAAAACAATTCTTGAAATCATCTTCCCCACAATTCGTAACTGTGCATTAAGTGTCATTCATGACCAATAGGGAAAAAATCTACTTTTTTTCAATTGTGGGTTACTATGCGGATAAAAAGAAAGTCTGAAGTGGGTCCAATATAAGGCTAGTTCTTCTCTAAATGTACCAGTATAGATATGGGATCTATTATTAAAATTATAAAATGAAATCTCTCCCAAATCATAGTTCAGAAAAACACCAATCTGCCTTCAGTTATTGTATCAATGGGACACAGGTGACAGACTATAGCCAGATTGGCCAACATCCATGTCTTGGGGAGAACATTCCTGGGAAAAAATTCTTCACATTCACTCACAGTCAATTACCCTTGTCTCTTAGCTGTCAATAATGTTTGGACCAAGTACCTGTTTTTGAAATATAAAATATTATTAAAAATTATAGGTGCTGTAACTTTGAGATTTCAGCTTTCACATGTGTCAATCACTTGAAATGAATACTTTGATACAAAATGGGGAGTCCAACTAATTTGCTATTTCTTTTTCTTTTGTTTTTACCAAGACATTGTATCTCAAATTATCCTTAATCTTTATATAAAATTTTCAAGTATACTGCTTCTATTTTCAATTTCCATTTTGTACAAAATTGAAAAAATGTCATTGAAACAAATGCCATGAGAACAAAATACTTTCAGATCCAAGATTTGGGCAAAAAATTTCTGGAAAATATACTGGATAACTGAACCTTGAATGAATGGGGCTGACTTTCAAAATGTGGAGATAGATAATGGGGGAAGACATAAAAGCCTAATAATAATAAATATACTAGCATAATGATTATAAAATTATCTAACAGTAATGTGAAACAGCTACAATCTATTGCATTTTAGGCTACACTGATAAACCTAATAATCAGAATAGCAAATGCCCACTACTGGCCTTTAGTATAGACCAGGGACAAATATATATTAATATAAATTAGTATGTTTAAACATATATCATTTATTATAATGATCCTATATATGGTAATGGTGTCTAAAGTTAGACTCAGATTAATTACAGAATTGTCAGGAATAAGGTCTGAATTCAAACCTTCATCTGATAGCAAAGTGTACATTCCTAACAAATGTAAATTATTATCTTAAATCACAGAAGAGAGTTTCTAAAAACAATTATAATCCAACACACAGAATATTATGTGTCCTTTTAGGTACACACTGAAAACCACAGCACATCCAGAATGCAAATGAACTGGATGGATCATGCCATACAAAAAACTGTTTAGAAAATCCATAAAAGGAGGTATCTTAGGATATCTGAAAAGTTATTATGAAAAGTAAGAAGCATTCTTTCTGAAGTATTACTCCAGAAGAGAAGGTAGATGGTAGCTCAACAGAAAATGGCTTTCAAATCATTAGTAGAGGCATAAGTAGTTTAGGAGGTGGTAATAAGTTGAGTCCCTGAGGTTATTCACAGAGAGGCAGTATGAGGACTTGCCACAGGATGAATAAAGGGACTTCTGCATCGATGAAAGTCGAAACCAGGGAACCTCTGAGGTACATTCCCATTAAATTCCATAAAGCTATGATACTAACTTTTCCTTTAACATTATAGATGTGTTTTTGGAGAATTCCCTTTGCTCACTCACTTGCAGGCTCAAAGCAGGAAAAAGCAGAAATATAGACAGAAAGAGTTCAATGACAACTGAGCGAGAAGAAAGGAATGGAATTACTATCCCCCAATCTTATTTAGTAATACCCAGATACATTTTTATCTATCTTGAGGAAGACAAAGAATTTATGATTCTAATGATTGCTGTTACGATATAAATATTAGTATCCCCCCCAAAAAAGCTCATGTGTGAAACTGCAACAAAGTTACGAGGTAAAATGATTGAATTATGAGAGCCTTAATTTGATCAGCACATTAATCCAATTGAATGGATTAATTGGGTGGTTAACTGTAGGCAGGTAGGGTGTGGCTGGAGGAGGTGAGTCCATGGGGTGTGCCCTTGGGGTTTATATTGTCCTTGGGGTTTATATTGTGTCTGTGGTAAGGGGAGTTTTCTTTCTCTGTGCTTCCTGATGTCATGTTCCCAGGTGCTTTCCTCCACCACACACTTGCACCCTGATGTTCTGCCTCACCTAAGGCACTAAGTAATGGAGTAGACCACCTATGGACTGAGACCTCTAAGCTGTGAGCCACAAATAAACTTTTCCTTCTTAAAGTTACTCTTGTCAGGTCCTTTGGTCATGGCAGCAAAAAGACTGACTAAAACAATTACTATAACAATTCAAGTAACTGAGCATTGTCATACTATACTATATAGCTTTGAGTAATAATGTGAATACTGAGATCATTTATGACCAAGATTTTGTACTGGATTCATTAACTCCACAAACATTTGCTGAGAATTATTAATTTTAGGTACTGCATCTGTGAGGTTCTGGAGATAAACCTACTCTTGGGAAGTTCGATGGTATAGTGTCAAAATAAAATTTATACAAACTGAGTGTGGTGGTGTGTATCCATCTTTCCAGCATGTGGGAGGCTGAGGCATGAGGCTCATTTGAGCCCTGGAGTTTGGTTCCAGCCTAAGAAACACAGTGACAACATGCTCCCCGTCTCCAAAAAATTTACACAAAAATTTTATTTAAAACTTTTAAAATTTAAAAAGTTTAATAAAATACCTGAAGTTTATACAAGATACAACAGAAGTTCCAAAAATAGGATGGGTTCTGAAAGGATTCATAGGTGACTAAGAAAGGTAAGAAAGCATTCCCTGAGTAAACCAAAAAGAAAAAGAAAAAAAGGAAAAAAAATTCTGAGCATAGAGAAAAGCATGCCTAGCAGGCATAGCACTAAATGGTGTAGGTAGACCCTAAGAGTGGTTCTTAAGAGGCTTAGAAAATGGATAAGACAAGTAAAGGTAAAGCATGAGGTAGACAAGAGGGCAGGGGCTAAAGCGTAATATCTTAATCACCATATTGGGAAGCGGATACATATCCTATGAACTAGTAGTTTTCAAACACTGTTCTCAGAACCTCTTTACATGCATAAATAGATTTTGTTCATGTGGGTTGTATTTATCAGTATCACTTTAGAAATCATAACTGAGAACCTTAGAAAGTATTAACTCATTAAAAATTAAGATACATGAGCATGTTTTGTGAAAAAAAATTCCCAAACAAAAAACATATTTAGCAAAATATTTTTACAAAAATGTCTAGCTTGACAGAAAACAATTGGAGTCTCAAACCTGCCTCTCCATTCAAAATATGAAAAATATTGGACTCAAACGGACACCGCTGGAAAAATCAGTATTTTAAGTTTTTTCAGATAATTGAGAAAATTCTTTTTTGACACTACTATAAAATTTGACATGTGTTAATTTTTTAAGGGTTAGTTGCAATGTGATATAAAGCCATATTAATGAATACTCAACTTTCAAAATCATGTTAATGAACACACACTAAATGCTGGTTTGTGGAGTTATGTAGATCCTCCAAATGTTAACATATTTACTTAAACAATGAAAAAACGCACAGGAATGGGGACATAGCTTGGTGGTAAAGCACTTGCCTAGCATGTGCTCAGTACCACACATGAGAAAAATCACATTTATTATGTCACCACTAATCATGAGAAAAAAATATTTTTAGTGCTGGGAAGCAATCATGCTCATGGTGGCAGATACAAGTTCGTTCATTTGTTTTTTAAATAACAGGCAACTAATAATGTGAGTTTTTTCTACTTAAAGTAACAATGTCACTTCGTTCATTTTTGAGAAAATATCACAGTCTGTTGGTTGTTCTTTCAAGTTAAAAACAGTGCTCTATGCAAAAAGTGACTTGGTAAGTTTACAACTCAATCACAAAAGGGCTTTACCTCAAGATGACCATTATACTTTGGTATGAATAAGTGCCTGATATGCTGATATTAAGAAGACATATACTCAATAGTCAAGATTTAATAAAGTTCATTACTCTTATTCTTTATGAAGGACATTCTTAAATAAAAATGGCTTGGTGGGAGGACTGTGAGAGGTGGGCAATAAAGAATACAATTGTTACAGGAAATAGATTGGTCAAGAAGCAGCAAACAGCACTAGTAGAGGAGGAGAACTTTATTTTACCCAGAGGGCTTAGAGGAAAACAAAAACCACAAGTTCTGAGCCCTGATTCACAGTTTCTTACAATATTCATAGGTTATCTGACGTCATCTTATCATTGGGGCTTTTTCTTCTTTTTTTAAAAAAATTCCTAGTCTATGTGGCTGGAGGGCTTGTGCAGGGTCTCTAACATAAAGCATGCTAACAGAATAGATAAGAAACAGCTCTTTTCACAGGCATCTATTAACATTTCAGGAGGAAGTAGTCAGATTCTTAGGGCAGTTATTAACAATGCAAAAGGTAGGAACCAATGGTTAATTGGACTTCCTGGAGAAAGGCTGAGAGAGGGGAGGAGAACTGACCTCTTCCCCAGCCATTGGTCTCTTACCATAACATTCTTGCAATTTCACTTGACAACTAGGTCTGGTTTTGCCATCACACAATGACTATTAATATAATCTGGAACCACTGTTACTTCAGTACCATGAAAACAAATTGCTAACAACCAGTGAAAAAGGCAAAAATCTCAGATTTATTATGAAAATAGTTATGAATTGTTTTAGTCAGGTTTTTTTGTTGTTGTTTTTGTTGTTGTTTTTTGTTTGTTTGTTTTTGCTGTTGTGATCAAAAGACCAGTTTATTTGGGGGCTCATAGATTCAGAGGTCTTAATCCATATATAGCCAGCTCTATTCCTTGGGGCTCAAGGTAAGGCAGAACATGGCAGAAGATGTGGTGGAGGAAAGCAGGTCAGGACATAGCCACCAAGAAGCAGAGAGTGTTCTGCTCAAAAAGGACAAAATATATACTCCAAAGGCATACCCTCAGGGACCACACCCTACCTGTCTAAGTTACAAAGTTAATCCCTACCATGGGATTAATGCACTGATATGGTTAAGGCTTTCAGAACCCAATCATTTCACCTCTAAACTTTCTTGCACTGTTTCAAACATGAGTTTTTGGGGGACACCTAAACCATAACATGAACTATTTTGTGAACCCCCTGAAAAAGTACTGAGGACACCTGGAGTTGGTGGATTACACTTTGAGAACTTTTCCTGTAAGCAATAAAGAACCCTTTTTCAAGTGTTTTAAGAACAGTCCATGTTAGAACTTCCATGATGAAGGCTCTGTAGAGCATCCCGTTATAAGATGTATAGCATCACTCTTAGGATTTGAGTATCAGTGGCCTGAAGACTTTAGGATCAAGACCTGAAGAAAGGCAACTATGATAAGGAAGCAGTATGGGGACTGGAAGCAGACAGGTTAATAGGACAGAGGCTTAGGTGAGCAGAGTAGATGAGAAAACTGGAAGAGGCTGTCTCTAAGCTATTTTTCTAAGGAGGAGGATGGTGCTATTCACTGAGTTTGAGAACTGGAGAAAGATTAGGGCAAAAGAAAAACTCAGGGTAGTTGGTACTCTAAAGTTCAAACACATAGTCTATTGAAGAGCCTATTTTTATAACGGCTTTTTTTGTTAGCTGGTTTAAGAGTGATATTCAGGAAATTCTGGAAGATTAAGTACAGAAAGCATAATCCCAGAACAAATCTAGATTGGACAGTATAATATGGCATTTCTTCCCTTCCAGCTCCATGGATATTCAGATACCTATGTATTCGAATTTTTAGAGAAAAGGAATGCAGACAGATGATGAAAAGGCTGTTTTAACAAAGGGTTGTATAAAACACAAGGGCACCATATTAATTAGGGAAACATCAGCTGCCATAAAGAAACGAAATTTCAATTGTTTACTACAATAGTAGTTTAATTCTTATTCAGGTACCAATACGAGTGTTCCGGGCTGGCACATGGCTTTTATGCAGTGATTCAGGGAATAGGGTTCCTTCTCTTGTGGCTTTGCCATTTACCCCAGGACTTATTTGGCAGATATATGAGAAAAGAGTAGGAAAAAAATACTAGTTTATTAGTTATCTTGGCAAACACTAGTCAGTTGGCCCTATCTAGATATAGGCATCATGATGAGAAATTTAATTCTTGGTTGGGCAACTGTTTCCTAGCAATAAATACATAGCATGAGAAGGAATACATGAATAGTAGGTATATGGTCAGCCATCTCTTCACAAAACAAAGGCACACAAAACAGGTTCACCAGTGATAAGAGTATTATTACATCATCTCTATTTCTACATGGATTCTTCTAGAATCATCTCTATTCCTACATCAATCTTGGCACTATGAGGGCTATATTTACTGGCTTTTCCTCTTGGGGTAGCAGCAGAGATGATGATGCTTGATTATAAATGGCTACCCTGTGGAAAGACAGGTGACCACAAAGATGTGTAGGGGTAGAGGAATTCTGCTTTTCCTTCTCCAAAAACACATATGAGGTATCTCTGAAAGATTTCCATAAATATTAGAAAGACATTTTAATAGATAATGAGGTCCTATACAAACATCTGAGCTGGAGGCCAAAAGAAAAATAGGCTAGTGGGAGGGAAATTTGGATTATCAGTTTTAGGTACCCATGGAATGTCCAGATAATGTATAGATTGCTGAAAATACACATCTCAGAAGAAAATTCTGAACTAAAGATAGAAATTTAGTAGTCACAATATAGTTGATGTCAAAAGAATGAATGAATTCAAAAAGGTATAAAGTTAAAAATAAAGAGCTTGAAAGCAGGACTTTGAGACCAACAGTTTTTGATCTAAAGATGTTTATTACTAACACTATGTATGACATATGTAATACAACCAAAAACAACCCTGCAACATTGACCATGCATTTATCTATTAATGAATATTGTGGGGTTTTGTCATTTTTTTGATTGAGGGTGCTTAATCTCTGAGCCACATCCCCAGTTCTTTTTGATATTTTATTTAGAGACAGGGTCTTGTTGAGTTGCTCAGGACCTCGTTAAGTTGCGGAGGCTGGCTTTGAACTCACAATCCTCCTGCCTCAGCCTCCTGAGCCGCTGGGATTATAGGTGTGTGCCACAGTGCCCAACATGAATGTTGTGTTTCCTGATCATGTGTCCACTGTTAAATATCCACATTTAGCATATGTTAACACATATGTGCTTCCCTCCTGTCTAACTGATATGCCTTTGGAATGTTTTTTGAAGGCTTAATGAGTTTTGTAACTCACACAGCACATCGTTGGGTCTTTTTTATTTTTAACGGCCATTCCCACCCCTAGGTTTTACTATTATAAAATGTATTTAACTAAAATAAATCTCTACTGGCACTTTTTCCGAAGGTAAAAATAAAGATGTGATAAAGTGGAAAATGTGAAAAGAGTGAAGAGTAAATTATTCTGGGAAGACATTTAAAATTGTTCTTAAAATGAAAACACTGGCAGAAAAGCACAACTGGAAGGATTCAATTATACATAAGCTTTGTAATACAGCTAAAATATTAATTTTGATGTTAAACAAGCAGAAATATTCAAAGATATCTTCAATTCTTAGCAGAGGTCCAAACTGCCATTAAAATATATGTGCTTTGATTGTTGAAATAAATACCATACCAAGAAGATTAAAGCATTTTCAAAACCAAGAAAGAAATGCCAGCAGTGTCTACAAAGCTGAATTATTTTCACACTTCGACAACTGCACCTGGTCCTCCATTCACTAGTAAGTAAAAGGAAAATAATGAGTAACTAGGACTCAGCTCCAGCTGGATTTAGAGATCATTATCTAAAACCTAATGCAGCAGCTGTCTGAAAATTAGAATTAGCGATGCTGAAAGCTTGCTGTTATTTTACTAGAGTTTGATGTGCATCATATTCTAGAGTGGGGGTGCTCAATATAAGTGTGCATTGGAATCACTTGGAGAGTTTGTCAAAAAACAGATTCCTGCCTTCCCACTGTCACTAGAAACTAATTCAGGCCTAAGAATTTGCATATCAAGTTCCTAGGTGATGGTGATATGATGGTTCAGGACTACTTTAAAAATCAACATTCTAGAAAGTATTTCTGTTGGCTAATTTCTTAAGAAGACAGATGCAGAATATGCTCTCTTCCATGTAACTAATTGATATTCCCATTAACTTGGCATTTGTGATAAATTTAAATCTAGCTAACATCAGTGAAAAACAAGGCTATTCCACTTAATGGTATAAACCAGTTGTGAGGATATTTTCCTGAGGTTGATACAAGAGTGACTGAGCTAAAACCTGTGCCAAACAGAAGCCATTACAAAGCACACAAGAGCAACACTGTAACCTGTTTAACACATTTTTGCTGACTAGTTTGTGACCCTCTAGTTATAACTGTCAATTTCACCCTTTCATACCTAATGTATTAAGGAAGAACTCTCGGCAGCATAACTTCTCATCTTTGGAAGTCATCTGATTTTTAAAATAGCCCCTGTTTTTTTTTTTTTTTTTAAAATTTGTGGCCTAGATAGCCTAGATAACCTTCTAGATAACCTAGAAATAGTATAAATAAAACAAATCGGTTTTAAAGAAAATTAAATTTTAGGAGTGAGGTTACTGGATAGAAACCATCAAGTTATACAGACTCTTAAATCCTTATTAATAAATACTAAACTTGGTATTTTTGTAAGTGAAAAGTAAATGATCCATATACCCCAATGAAAAGGCAGAGAATGCTGGACTGGATTAAAAAAATAACGATTCAACTACATATTACCTACAAGAAAAACCACTTTAAATGAAACAAAAAGAATGGAAAATGATATATTATGATACCACAAATCAAAAGAAGGCTATAGAGGCCACATTAATAACAAAATGAATTTCAGAGCAAAATATACTAACAGGGAAAAGAGGGCTAACTTCATAATGCTCAAGGGGCCAAGTTTTCATGAGGACACAACAACCTTAAATATATGTACATCTTTGTACATGACTCCTAAAATATATCAATGAAAAACTCAGAGGAAAAAGTAGACAAGTTCTTAAGTACAATAAAAGAGTTCACCATGATTTCATCAATTGTAAAAAACTGATAAAAATTCCATAAAGATATATAGAACTTGAATAATACTATCAACTAATTGGGATTCATGAAAAACTCCAACCAGGAAACAGATACTCTTTTTTTTTTTTTGCACATGGAACATTGAATACGATAAACCATACTGTGAATCATCAAATGGGTTCAAATAAACTCAAAATGATTCAAGTTATACAAAGCAAGTTATCTGACTTCAACAGAATAAAATTAAAAATTAGCAGCAGAAAAAATATTTGAAGTCACATATATTTGTTCTATAAAACATGTTTCAAGGACTGAGGTTATAACTCAGTGGTAGAGCACTTGCATGTGTGAGGCACTGGGTTCAATTCTCATCACCACATATAAATAAAAATAAAGGTCCATCAACAACTTAAAAAATATGTATATTTTAAAAAACCATGCTTCAAGTAACCCAGGAGACAAAGGAAGAAAATCAGAAAAGTATTTTGAATATAACAAAACTATCACATCAAAATTGTGAAATGTAATGAAAACAATGCTTATAGGGAAATTTGCAGCTCTAGTGAATCATAATAGAAAAGAACACAGATCCAAGTGTCATCCTAAGAAAACAGAAAAAGGAAAGCAAATAAAAGCACAAATCAATGAAATGGAAAACAGAAAACCAATACAGAAAGATCAGTTAAAACAAAACCAAAACAAATAAACATAAAACCAACTAATAACCCCCTTGCCAGACTAGGAAGGAAGTACACAAATTACAAATGAGGTGAGGCACTACAGATAATAATATTACAATTCTATAACAATAAATGATAACAAATGAAATTGATAAATTCCTTAAAAAGCAAAAATTAACAGAGCTCAATTAAGGATAGCTAAATAGAATAAACTTATCTATTAAGGAAATGGAATTTATAAATAAAAATCATCCCACAGAAAACCAAAAAAGAAAAAAAAAAAACCAACAAACAAAACTTTCCCAGAGATAAAGATGATTTTACCAGAAAAAACTACCAAATGCTTAAGAAAAATATAAATTCAAAACAAACTCTTGAAACTGAATATGAGAGAACTCTTGCCTTCTAATTATTTGAAGTTAGCACTATTCTGATGCTCAAATCAGACAGATACTACAGGAAAACTAGAAATCAAATCCCATGTGAACACAAAGGCAAAATTAATAAAAATTTAGTGAGGTAATACCATAATGTGTGAAAGGCTAATGATCACAGGTCAAATAGTTTAAACCAGGAATACAACGCTGCTTTAACATGTAGATGAACAAAATCTGAGTCCCATTCACTATTTAAAAAAAAAAAAAAAATCTCAGAAAATTAGGAATAGAAGAGAATGTCCTGAAAGACATTTTGCCTGGTTTCCCAGGCCTTCCTTTGAAATCTCTGTGGAAGCCTCCATGACCCCTTAACTCTAGCATCCTACATTCCTGTAGAACCACCATTATGGAATTGCTGCCAGGGTCTGCCACCAGCTCAAACCAAGCCTCCTGGGACCTCAGCTGTAGCCTCTGAATGCCTGGGTAGCTAAGCATGCTGAAAAAAACTTCCTAGGTCCCTCTGGGTAAGCAGGGTGCTCCCATGGCCTCTTCTCAAAGGAATTTTTATTTTTATATCCTTGAGCCTGAGATGGGTATGATCTTGCTGGTCCCTGAAATACCCTCAAACTATCTTTCCTAGTATCTCTGTGCAAATTAGCATCTCTTTAGTGGCCATAATGTCTTTAACAACCACAACTTCCTTACCCCAAGTTTTATTCAAATTTTTTCTGGGAAAACTATAAGATTTTCAAATAAAATAAGATTTTCTCCGCTTTCTGCTCCTGATTATCATAGAAAACTTGTATAGAAGCTGCCAGCAATATCCATGCTGACACCTAAATGCTATGCTGCCTTAAAATTTCTTCCACTGGAATAATTAGCACATTACCTTTAAATTCAGCCCCATGAAAAGTTCCAGGACATGGGCAAAATGTAGACAACTTCTTTGCCAGAATATAACATGAATGGTTTCTACTCCAATTTCCAAGAGAGTCCTACTCTGCAACCTTATGAGCCCAGTCCACAGTCCTATGGACAACCTGGTCTTCGGAGTGCCCACCAAAATTGCCCATTAAGTTCCAATACCAACTTCTAAAAGTTTTCCCGTCTGCATCTCTAAACTTCTCAAAATTCCTCCCCATGCAAACCAGTTCCAAAGGCTTCAGAACCACATGATCAGATTAGACACCACAACGGCCCCATTTCTGAGTAACAATTTCTGCTTTAGTCTGCTTTTGCACTGCTGTGACTGAAAGACCTGACAAGAACAAGGCAAAGGAGGAAAACTTTACTTGGGCTCATGGTTTCAGAAGTTTATTCCACAGTCAGCCAACTTCATAGCTCTAGAGGGCCCAAGGTGAGGCAAAACATCATGGTGGAAGAAAGCAGCTCAGGACATAGCAACCCGGAAGCCTCTAATTCTTTAAAATGCACAAAAGATTTGAACATTGTCCTCAAACAGAAAGATGCAGATAATAATGTGAAAAGATGCTCAACATAGCTAGTCATTAGGGAAAAGAAAACAAACCACAATAACATACTATACAAACTTACCAGAATGGTTAAAATTAAAGACTGATCATATCAAGTCTTGTCAAGAATGTAGAGTAACTTGAATTCTCATGAACTGCTTGTGGGAATATAAAATGGGACAACCACTTTAGAAAAAAGTTTGGTGGTTTTCTTAAAAAATTAAATATTCATTTAACTATACAATACTAGGTATTTACTCAAGAGAAAGAAAAGCATATATCAATACAAACTCTTGGGCTCAAATGTTCACTACCTTTTTAATAGCTCCAAATGAGAAACAACTTTCACGCCCATCAACCAGTCAATGACTAAACATACAGTGCTATATCCATACAATGGATTACTGCTAAGTAATCTAAAAACTATTGATTAACACATAGATACACACACATACAATGAAAGAATCTCAAAATCATAGTGCTGAGTTAAAGCCAGACTCTTCCTCCTCCAGAAAGTATATACGCTATATAATATATACAGTAATAAGCTAAATTCCTAGTTTCATAAAGTTCACATTTTAGTTGACTGTTTCCAAACTAATTTATGGCAAGTTTATTGTGATTGCAAAAATCAATAATGTGTGAGTGTGAAGTAGGAGGACTGTTGCTTCCATGAAAACCAAACTGAATACTCCAGAAAAACCTAGTAAATACTCGTCTGAAGTAAGATAATGATAAGTCAACTGCAAAAGACTTGAAGAAAAAAATCTAGAGAACTACATTGTTTTTGCTTTATTTCAAATTAACCTAAATTAGAAAATACAAAATAAGTATTATAAATGTTATGGTTTGGATGTTTGATGTCCCCCAAAAGCTCACGTAAGACAATGCAGGGTTTGAAGAAGAAATGACTGGGTTATAGCCGTGATCTAATCAATGAATTAATCCCTGATGGGATTGAGTGAATGGTAATTGGAGGCAGGAAGAGTATGCTGGAGGAGGTGACTCATTTGGGACATGGCTACGGGGTATATATTTATACTTGGTGAGTGGAGACCTCTCTCTCTGCCTCCTGATCTTCATATGAACTGTTTCCCTCTGTCACACTCTTCCACCATTATGTCTTGCCTCATCTTGAGCCCCAAGAGATGGAGCCAGCCTTCTATGAATTGAGACCTCTGAAACCGTGAGCTCTTAAATAAACTCTTCCTTCCCTAAAATTGTTCTGGTCAGATCTTCCAATCACAGCAGCAAAACAGCTCATTAAAACAATAAATATTCTTTATAAAACAAAACTCACATAAGTAGATCCATTTTCAAGAAAAAGTATTTTTTGCATTTTTGCTATGTGCATGAAGACATATATTTTATTTTGTCTTCAAATATTTAAAGTACAATTTTCATACACATCAATTCATTAAAAGAAGGGCTTCACCAAAGAATAAGATGGGTTCCTAGGGCCTTGTAAGTTCATTTTTTCCCCTCTATTGTAAAAACAAATCTACTCCAGAAAAGGATAGGTTAATAATACCAGGAGGAAGAGGGAAAACATAATCTTACCGTTCAAATATAACCAAAGTATATATTTGGGAATATTTCTTTACTGTTTTTTCCTATGCTTGTATTAAAACATCAATTTGTAACAATATAAACACATTTATTTCTTGTCTTTTCCTCTTAACTTTATAAACAGGCTAGTGCTCCCATATTGTTTGAAAACATTGTTATTTAAAATAGCTGCACCTGGCACCAGCTTTTAAAATTAGAAAATTCATACATAAAGATGGTGATGTATCCATATAATATCATGCAAAATAAGTATTCATTTCTTACTTTTTGAACTGACTGATAAATAGGAAAGATAACAGGGATTAAGATGAGCTAAAAATTGAGTTCCTGATTAAGATGCCATAGCAATAAATAACAACATTTTGAAAAGAGAGATCTGCCACAATAATTCTCCCTTTATTCTAATTACCTCAGTTTATTAAAGTCTACATGAGCAACTTCTCAGAAAAACAAAGACAACCAACTCAAATAAGGGGCAGTTATAATAAAAGCACTTCCCACTCCAAAGGAGAACAGTAAAAGCAATTACCTATATATAGAATTTTTAAAAGGAGTTTTAAAAACATACCTCATGTATATGTTAAGACAGAAATATTCATTGCCATTTCATGTCTGGTGCCTAAGTATTGACTTCCTAAGTTAGCATTCTTGGAAATCAGGAAGATAAAAATAATACAGATAACAGAAATAATTAACAGTATCATCTAAAATGGTTCCATATAAAAATACGGCCACATTTAAAAATTGTAAGGCTGAAAAGTACTAGTATTCTATACCACAAACCTTCTTCCTGCACAGTGTTACAGTCTGTTGAACTAGATGATTTTTACCAGAAATTCATTCTGAGCCCAACATTTCAATGGCTCTATACAAATTTTACAGAATTTTAATTTAAATTATTATGATTTAAAATATGAGTACTTCTTAGCATTTCCCAACTTTTCTAAATAAAAATTACTTTAAATATCCAAAGAAAACTTATTGTCACAAAATACATTATGGTACAAAATAGTCACCTAGCAATAATATCTTTATTTCCTTAGTGTATTTGTGTATAATATGTAGAAATACATTTGATGCATTTTGTAGTAATAATTTTAGAAGCATTTTTTATGCACACACACACACACATACACATGCACTTTTTTCAATAAGATTTCATTTCAATTCTAAGTGACAACACTCATAGGACATGTACTAAACATGCAGAATATAAGACAATTATATTAACAATAAAGATTTCATTTACTTCTCACTCCTGACCACATCAGAATGCAGTGAAAAATATATCTCTTTATCAGTTGGTGCTTTAGGGAAAAAAAAATACCAATTAATGTTTCCTGTTTTACAAATAAATTTAAATTTTGTTGCTTATTAAATCAAAGTGTAAGGCACTTTAAACATAATTTGGTCTCATAAAATGTTTCAATGTAAAGGTTTAGTTGGAGCCACTTACAAGATGACCCTGTAGAAATGTCTAATGTCTGCTGGGTTTATTTTTTGGTTTCACTTTTTTTTTTTTTTTTTCCCCAATACTGGGATCAAATCTTGGGACTCACACATGCTATGAAAAGTCTATCACTGGCCTACAGCACCACCCCTGAAAAAATATTTTTAAAAGGGTATGCTACAAAGTTTTCCTCTTGTTTGGTATTAATTTGCCCAATTTCCATCCTCCACAGTACATAACCACTATTATCAACCTTTCAGAAATCATTTTATGCATTATAGCATACACAAGAAATAAAAGAAACAATTATTTATCTCTTTTTCACAGAAATATTAAAAGAGTATATATTTTTCTTCATCTTGCCTTTATTTTTTAAACTTACCAAATGTCAAGATCTTTCTATATTAAAACATAAAAACCTTCCATGTTCCTCTTTAAAGTAGCTCAGTACTTCATGGTATGGATGTACCATCATTTTCCTATTGCTGCTGTAACAAATTACCACACAATTAACAGCTCATAAGAATATAAATTTATAATCTTATGGTTTGGAAGATCAGAAGTCCTATAATCAAGGTGCTGGGGGCTCTAGAAGAAAATCTACTCCTTAGACACCTTTTTCTCACAAGTTTGGGGAATTAGGACGTGGACATATTTGGAGACATATTTAGAGTTTGGTCTATTATAATGTGTATATCTGGCATTGTTAATTTTGTAAGAATCACTGACCCTTTTAATTTTTGATCCAGTTTTCAATAGTCTTTTAAAAGGATGCTTAGTATATACACACATTAATACTGTAAAAGCTTTTCAACTGACCAAATTTGAAGGATTTTGAAACCTTAAGATTCTTTCAAAATGTGATTCTGACTTCTAAGAGATTCATTTCTAGCAGGTGACAAAGTATATTTGCATTTTTGAAAATGCAGCATTTATTAACACATTTCTAACACAGAATTTTAGTGAATAATTTAAATCTGATGCAAAGATCACTATAGCCTGCATGATAAATTATCAATCCATTGTTAATTTTCTGCCCTTTGGAATTTAGGAAAACTAAATTCCTGGTGGCCAACAATAATAAATGAACAAACAAATACAAAAAACCTCAAGTGCTCTAGAATAAAAATTCTCCAAGTACATGCTGCACATTTGCTATTATCTTATAATATTAGCATTTTCAATACAAAAGTTTACCTTTTCATTTGTTACGAAATAATTTACTGTGACCCTCCTCATTGGTATCTCAAAGCCATTCTCAACACTAATTCCATTTTCATTTAATATACTGAAACAAATTTAAGGGGCAAATGGCCTACTAATTTTTAAGATACATCTAAGATTCATAACTACTACCTCTTTATGTTGGAAAATTAATAATCTTTGCATATTTGCAAAATATCTCTATTAGATAATATAATCTGTTAAATGGTTGTGTCTCAACTGGTAAACCCATAAACCTTATTTTTTTCCATTTGTCTCTTAAGTTCATAATTGCTCAATTATAAGGTCACTTACACAAATCAAAGCATTGCACAAGCTAAACAATAAACATTTAAATAAAAACTTGCATTGAAGAATAAGAGAAAAAATACTTTCAGACTCTTACTATGAAGCTGCTCTGAGGGCATTAATATATGCACAGAGTCCTAGTAACATAGTTACTATGTGATACAATCTTTGCATCCAACAAAAAATTCTGAACTCCTTTTTAGCAAAGATTTTACATTACCCAGAACCTCTGAGCATCCCATGGGGTTCTTGAACATCATCCATTCTAGTTAACAACTATGTTTCAATCCCCTTGAAAAATATTTATAAATATAATGTGTTATCTGAGATATGCTGCAGTGGGAAAAGATACAGATGAAATAAGGTCAGATGTAAGTTGATAAATGCTATACTTTGATAGTGAATATGTAGGGAATCCATTTTACTATTCTATCTGTATATATTCTGACAATATCCACAATAATTCATAAACATACAATCCAAACTACCATTTATCAAAACATCTAAACAATGTCATTTATTATTATTTTTCAATCCAGAAGTCCATATGATTAGAAGATGGGATCACAACACACTAAATGAATTAGACAAAAATAAAGACTGGGAATAAATTGACTGAAAGGAAGGAAACTATTTTTTACAAAGGTCAGTTAATCACAGATGGTCAAACTGAACCAGCTGTTCATCCAGAAAAAATCTGTAGCAGTTAACCCTATTCAAAACGTTTAATTACACTGGTCTTTCCTATATGCATTTCATAGTTTTAGGAGAAGAGTATCTGTTATTGAGACTATCTTTACTGTTCAAAGCACTGATTTTTAAAAAGTAGTAAAAGGAAAAGAAAAATGCATTTTTATTCACAAGAACTCAATAAAGACAAGCAAGCAGGACCACGGATAAAAAGAATCCAGATGACTTTAAGTAAACCTCTGATAGTAAAGAGCTGTCACTACCAATCCAGAATAATCGATAAATACTTGTCCTGAGATAGTTAAAATAATTTCTTAAAATAATCTATGAACTCATCATAATAATTAAAGAAGAAAATTTTCAAGATAACCTTAAATTTATTCTAAAAGTTAGTGGAAGGTTTAGAATGGACTTTCACATTTTTCACCCAATACTACTTTTGATACTGCTAACTTCAAATACAAAACAGTTTACACTCTAAAACTTTCACAAGATACTATCAATTTAAAATGTTTTTCTATCACAGGCAAAACTTCTCATGAGCCTGGTATTCTCTATCTATTCATGTACAATCCTTTTGCTTTGAATTATTTGCAGAATAATGTCTACTGATAATACATTTGAGAACAATTATTTTATTAATTGTGTTTAGCTATAATTATTAGAATTCTATGAAACATCAGACCAAATATTCTACATTTAAAAACTGCTTTACAATCACTGTTAAAACTTAATCATGTGTAATTCAAGTATCTCCTGCAACGATGAAGAAAAAATGGTGCATTGGCCAATAAATTATACCGCAGAATACTACTCATAATTTGGTGGTGGCATGGAACATGTTCCATATTAGAAACTATTCATTTGTTCTTTCAAAAATAATCATTCCACAGGTTCTCTTATATCAACCACCTAAAAGTCGTTCTGTAAGCAACAACCTTTCCTATCCTCTCCACCCATCTACTCTGCAGACACTAAGTAGCAACCATGTGAGAGTGCATCTCCATTCACATTGGCCAGGCTGGTGTCCAGAGTGGCAACGCCTGCTGGGAGCTCTACTGTTCTACTGGAACGTGGCATCCAGTCTGATGGTCAGATGCCAAGTGACAAGACCACTGGGGGAAGAAATGACTCCTTCAACACCTTCTTTAGCCAGACAGGCCCTGGTAAGCACGTGCCCAGAGCAGTGTTTGTAGACCTGGAACCCATGGTCACTGATGAAGTTCACACTGGGACCTACCATCAGCTTTTCCACCCTGAGCAGCTCATCACAGGCAAGAGAGATGCTGTCAATAACTATGTCCAAGGCTACTACACCATTGGCAAGGAGATCACTGACCTGGTCTTGGACCAAATTCATAAACTGGCTGACCAGTGCACAGGTCTTCAGGGTTTCTTGGTTTTCCACAGTTTTGGTGGGGAAACTCATTCTGGGTTCAACCCTCTGCTGATGAAATGTCTCTCTGCTGACTACGGCAAGAAGTCCAAGCTGGAGTTCTCCACTTACCCAGCCCCCCAGATTTTCACAGATGTAGTTGAGCCCTACAACTCCATCCTCACCACCCATACTACCCTGGAGCACTCTGATTGTGCCTTCAAGGTAAATAATGAGGCCATCTATGACATCTGTCACAGAAACCATGACATTGAGCACCCAATCTACACTAACCTGAATAGGTTGATAAGTCAAACTGTGTCATCTCTCACTGCTTCCCTCAGATTTGATGGAGCCCTGAATGTTGACCTGATAGAATTCCAGACCAACCTGGTACCTATCCCTGCATCCACTTCCCTCTGGCTACATATGCCCATCATCTCTGCTGAGAAAGCCTATCATGAACAACTTTTTGTAGCAGGGATCACCAATATTTGCTTTAAGACAGTTAACCGGATGGTAAACTGTGACCCCTGCCATGGTAAATACATGGCTTGCTGCCTATTGTACTGTGGTGATGTGGTCCCCAAAGATGTCAATGCTGCCATTGCCACCATCAAGACCAAGTGTACTATCCAGTTTGTGGATTAGTACCCCACTAGCTTCAAGGCTGGCATTAATTACCAGCCTCCCACCGTGGTGCCTGGTAGATACCTGGCCAAGGTACAGCATGCTGAGTGCATGCTGAGTGACACCACAGTTGGTATAGGTTCTGTTGAAGGAGAGCGTGAGGAAGGAAAGGAATACTAAAGCTAATATGTCACAAAGGTGCTGCTTTTACAGAGAAACTTACTCTGATTTGAACACTGAAAAGTTTTGGTCTGATCAGTTAATGTGTAGGTAGCATTGTATGCTTTCACATACAATTACTGACCTATGCTTTAAAACATGAATGCTTTCTCACAGACTCAAGTTGTCCATTTCTCTGATGGGTTTTGAATAAGATATTCCCTTTCTTAAAAAAAAAAATCACCCAACATTTTTAACCTTTCATATTTTTTTTGCCAATTTCATTATCTAAACAATATTCTTTCATTGCAATGTTAACTAATATTGCAGGAGTGCTCGAGATCATCAAGTTTTAAACTATCCACACAAAGAATTTAAGAATATAAAATCCAGGAAATAATCTTAGAGAAACACTATTCCAAGTTCTGGTCTGAAACCAACTAAAGAGCTTTTGCCAGAATGTAAGTTAAATTCACCACTTCCTTAACCCATTATGTGCCAGCATTTCATATAGGACACTTACAAAACTTAAAACCTAAATTGAGTTAGACATGGTGGCACACACCCCAGAGACATGGGAAGCTGAGGCAGGAGGATCACAGGTTTGAGGTCAGCCTCAGCAACTTAGCATGACCCTGTCTCAAAATAAAAAGGGCTAGGGATGGGAATGTGGCTCAATGCTTAAGCGCCCTTGAGTTCAATTCCCATTAACAAAACAAAACAAAAATAAATTGAGCAACAATGTGGGACACAATCAATCAACGGTCTTACTACCTAAAAAAAAAAAAAAAAAAAAAAAGAAGTAGTCATCCAAGTTAAATAGCACACTAGTGCTTCAATTTACATTCTGCCACAATATACACATGTCCTTGTGGTCTAATAATAAACAGTTTTTGTAGACTAGCAGGGAGTTCATAGACAACACTTGGAATTGCACTATTTTTAGATCATATAATTTAGTGGTTCTCAACCTTTGCTTCCCACATGAGAACCACCTGTAAAACTTCAGAATATATGAACATCTGGACTTCACCTCCAGAAACTCAGGTTTAATTGGTCTGGGGTTGGACTGGGTCATAAGTATTTCCACTGATCTCGTCCTATCTCATTTCATAAGTAGGAACCCTGAGTCTTAGAGAACCAAACAATTTATTCTCAGTTCACAGGGTCTAAGAATAAATAACAGACTCAATTTGCTTTCAATTACACTGTTTACATAAGATTCATTTCCTTCTTCATGATTTCAGACAGAAAATTGTTCTTTATGCAGATCTTGGCAATCTTAGCATATAGGTTTTCTTTTTTTCTTTTTCTTTCCTTATTGAGAACCTTCAGCTTTCATTTAAAATAAATACTTTACCGCTTCTCTCTGGCATATCTGAATTGCCAGAATCACTAATGTTGATCTTTGGGACCATTATTAAGTAAAATAGGGGTTACTTGAACACAAGCATTTCAATGCCAAGATAGCTGATGTCATAATCAAGATGGCTGCCAAATGACTGATGGCTAGGTAACATACAGCACATATCAGTCACATCTGAGTGGGATCGGGTGGAACAATGTGAGATTTTGTAATGCTACTCAGAACAGTGTGCGATTTAAAAATTAAAATTTATGAAAGGTCTGTTCCTGGAATTTTCTATTTAACATTTTGGACAGAGGCTGAGGGTAATTGAAACCTAAGACAGCAAAACCTTAGATAAGGGGGAGGAGTACTGTATTAGCAAATTAACTTCAGTGTTTTAATATCAAGCAGAAAGCAATTTTTTTTCCATTTGAAAAGATTCTGCAAAAATGCCAAATGGACTTTTATATATTTCTCTCCTAATTTAATGCTCACCATCAAACAATTAATCAGAACACCCTGGTCAATGACAATGATGCATTGATTATATAAGGACCTCCACTAAGGCTTTGTAATTCTTTCTGAAAGTCTTAAAAACCAGCCAAAAACATAGATGGAACAAGTTGAAATGAGTACTTGTAACAGCTTGAGTACGTTCCTTCTTATTCTTATGCATCTGAAAGGAAAACTGCACTAATTTGCTTTCATTTTTACTGAAATACGTTTCTTCTTGGGCATGAAACCAAAAAGTAGTATACCGCCATGACAGAGTCTAACTCATTTCTACTTAGAAAACCATTACCTTTAAACCTTGTCTTTAACCATTAGCATATGGTTTTTGTTTGTTTGTTTGTTTATTGTTTTGGGTACCAGAGACCTAACTTGGGGCATTTGACCACTGAGCCATATCCCCAGCACTTTTTGATATTTTATTTACAGACAAGAGTTTCACTGAGTTGCTTAGGACCTCACTAAGTTGCTGAGGCTGGCTTTGAACTCGTAATCCTCCTGAGCCACTGGCATTACAGGCATGCACCACTTAGTATATGTTCTTGAATATGTTTCTTCATCATTTGGAGCTTCAGCTTCTTTCACTGGATAAATCTCTAGTCACTTTCCCTAATATCATTTTCCTGACCTGCCCCAGCTGAATTAGGTACTGTTTATTTTGGCTGACTCCCCCTCCCTTTTTGGTAGATAAGACCACTGACTACATTCCAAAATTGTTGCTCAACTAAGTTTTTACAGGTGCTGGGACATAGTGAGTTCAGAAAATGGTATGTTTAATTGGAGGGATGTTCTTTTACCCTCCAATATACAGGGGAATGTCTCATTTTAATAAACATTTGTTTCTGAAGCTCTTACATTAGTAAACAGTCAATATTGAATACTAATTTTCCCATAAGAAAAAGAAAGTATAGATGACAAAGTTTGGGAGCTCATAAATCTATAATCACTGAAATATTTTTGCCTTCATGTTGCTTTTTGTTTTTTAAGACTTATTGCTAATACTTTGAAAAGTTTTCTCTCTGAAGTGAATAGCCTATTGGTCAAGTCTTCATGCATTTTACCATTCAAATAACTTATTTCTCAAAGTTCCTAGTTTCTGGAAGTGTGCTTTTCAGTTGTACTACTGACAACACTACTGAATGGCTTTGTTAAAAGACAAAAAGATTTTTTTAAATGAAGTTAAAAAAAGAAAAAGATTTTTAAAAATCATAACATGTTTTAAAAAGTATGTTTAACATAATGAAAGATCAGTGCAGAAATTCTAAGGCCAAAAAAAGAGAAATAATTTACATGACACTGTCAAAAGAAGGCAACTGTTTCTATTTAACTGTTAAAACATCAGAACTGTGTGGCTAAACCACCCAACAACATTTATGATTCACATGACAGTATTTCCTTAATCTTCTAATATACTGGATTAGCTTGAGCAGAATTCCTAATGCTAGACCATCCCTGCCTTCCAGGGATAAGTGCTACACGGTCCTGGTTTATTCTTTACAAACACTATTAAATTTGGTTTGCTAATACTTTCAAAATTTTTAGCATTTGACTTCTGTAGTAACAGGAGTTCTGTAAGACAAATTAAAGCAAATATTTTAAAGCAAAATATTTTCTTTGAGGAAAAAATGAGTTCCACGAGCAATCCAATTTGTATTTCAAAGGACCATCTGGCTGTTGTGTGGTAAACGAATGTAAAGAAAGAAAAGGGAGGGGCTGGGGATATAGCTCAGTAAAAGACAATAGTAACTTGGATTAGGATAAAGTCCTTACTATTTCTCAAACTTGAGTAATATATGATGGGACTCCTTTTAAAGAAAAAATATTTTAAAACTTCCAGTGTTGATTTACGCTATTCTGTTTCTTAAACACAAAAAAGTTACAAAACCACATAAAAATTAAGAATAAAACTTGTTACTGTTAAAACAAAAGTTTTTAATTTAAATAATGATCAGCCTATAATTTTAGTATATTTTAAAGCAAAATTATTTAATGCTATATTCTTTCATTTTACTGAAAAATTCTGGTGTTCAAAACACAAATGTGGTACTTAAATATACAGTACAGTAAGTTAGCCTGTATTCTATGTAATAACAATTCTCTCAACACTATTTGAACTTCTGTACAACCTGAATAGCATGTCATTGTAAAAGCAAATTTTTTAGTTACTTTCAAAATAGAAACAGATATTGAACTCATGAACAAGTTCATGTAAGATATAAACTTGAGAGTAAGTTTATACATATTTTTTAAGATAATCACAAAAATTGAAACACAAAATTATCTTGTAGAGAACTCTAAGATCATTAAATTCAAGGTCTGACCTGAAATATTTGCTTCCCTGATTGGTAATACATGAACTTTGAAATGGATTGGCAGTATTAATAAAGGTTTTTTCCTCTGTTTTCTTTTTGACCAATGGTATCTATGTAAGACAGAGTTAAGGTTAAAAATCCATTACTTCAGAAGAAGAAATAAAATGATCCATGAGAGCACTGATTCATGGTCTGGGCCTTGTTTTATTAACTCAAATCAACTAGCCAATGGAAGTTAACACTCATCTTGCAATGTGTTTTTTTAAAAAACTGTGGAGGTAATATAGAATTTGAAAAACCAAACAATAAAATATGTAGTTGAATGAAATTTTAGAGGTTATTAAATCACATCCATCACAAAATAGATTAAAAAAAAATCAAAACTATGACTCAATGAAGTTGAATAAGTTTGCCAAGTACACACAACAAATCGCTGGCACATCCAGAAAAAAAGAATCTATCCTATATGTTCTTTCCAACACTACCTGCAGCAATTCCTTAAAAATGGCAAAATTTAGCTAGGACACATGGATACACTGAAGAAAAATACAGGGTAGCATATATAAGTAATTACTCAACTGTATGGCTCAGATAATAAATGCTATACATTTCCAAAGAATGGGAAATGAGACCTGAGATTGCTTTACACAAGAGATGGGATCTGAGTTGAACTTTGAAAAATGAGTAAAATTTTAAGACAAAGGTAAACAAACAAGCAAAGTTGGGGTGGTCTGGACACTCCTGATGGTCTCTTAAGATGGCGCCTGGCGGTATGCCAGTTTTGCTGTTGCCATGGAGAAAATAGGTGTATCTTTGCGAAAGTTATTCCTATTGGTTGGTTGTAAACTGGCCACACGTGTGTCCGGTTCGTGCTTTAAGCCTTTGTCTATGCTTGCCCATGTTTGCTTCACCTGAAAGTTCTGTGATTGGTCAACTGAGGGTATAAGAGGGAGAGGGAGGGAGAGAGAGGGGGAAGAAGAAGAGGGAGAGAGGAAAGAAATGTGTGCACAAAATAAAGAGCTGTGTACACATTCCCGGGATCTCGTCTTTGTTGCGGGGGACAAGACGACGATGGTTACAACAAAACAGCATACATGGGTGACTTAACATACATTTCTCACAATGACAGAAGTTGAAAAACTCAAGTTAAAATTATCAAACAATCCAATTTCTGATAAAGTTCCCCTTTCTTGGTTTACAGATGGCTGCTTCTCACTGTCCGCTCATATGATAGACAGCTCTATCAGATCTCCTTCCTATAAGGGCTCCGATGCCTTCAGGAGGACCCCACCATCAAGACATATCTAAATTTAATTATTTCCCCAAAGCCCCACATTTCCAAATACCATCATACTGGGGGTTAAGGCCTCAAGATATGTATTTTGAGGAAGACAATTCAGTCCATGTACATGGTATTTCTGGAGAGAAAGAACAATAACGAAAACACTGAGGTGGTAAAGAATATGGCATGTTAATGGAATTGAAGAAAGACTTGCTTTTTTAGATTTGATAAGCCTTCAAGTATAGTAGAAAATGTCAGTGGATAAAAAGAAAGGGGTAAAATTATAGAAAGTCTAGAAGACTAGCTTAAGATTTGATTAGACAGAAAATGAGACAACAAATGTTAGAGAGCAAAGTGGTGACAAAAAGAATATTCTTTAAGACTAGTGTGGCAACACTGCAGCATGGTTTGCACGAAGAGTTATGAAAGAAATTCCCCAAATAACAAACAACTTTTAAACCAACATAAGCCCATAACTAATTCTCTACACAGGGACCATAAAGAAAAAGTTTAAAGGACCTTCCAGCATGTATGAACTGAAATGTAAAGCACACTGTAATGCACATTTTTGTATCAGATGTCTAGAAACGTATATAACTTCAAGGCAGAAAATCTTAGTCAAGAACTCCTTTTCAGAATGGAGCTCTGATTTCAATGGATTCTCCATCACCACCACCACCACCACCATCATCATCATCATCTTATCACTATCAGAATAAAACTAAAGTACAAATAATCAAGTATCGCCAATTCTGCCTCCCACCCCTGATGATATAGTAATCTCCTTTACCTGCACGGGATATGTTCTAAGACCTTCCAAGAATGCCTGAAACTACAGATAGTATGTTATCCTATAGAGTCTCTACTGTTTTTTTCTTTACACACATACTTATGATAAAGTTTAGTTTAATATACAAATTAGGCACAGGAAGAGATTAGCAACAACTAAAATGTAATAAAAAATAACAATTATACTTTAATAAGCTATTTAGAAACTTATAAATTATTTATTTCTGGAATCTTCCACTTATTATTTGGGCCAAGGATGACTGAAGGTTACTGAAGCTGTGGGTAGGGAAACTACTATAAATTCAATATAAAAAAACACTAGTGGCTCCGGTCTTCTGGCGCCACTTTACAGTGTCTCCTGGAGAGAGTTCCTGCCTGCAGCGGGCTGAATCCCCAGCCCCAGCGGGGATCTTAGGCCCTTGGGTGCCATTTTATAGCATCCCTGGGGAGAGAGCGACCACCTGCAGAGGCCTGAATCCCCACAGCAGAGCTCAGGTCTTCCAGCGCCATTTTACGGCATCCCCTGGAAAGAGCGCCCACCTGTGGCGGCCTGAGTCCCCAGCCCCAGCGGGGATCTTAGGCTCTTCGGTGCCATTTTACAGTGTCCCCAGAAGAGAACAACTGCCTCTAGCGACCTGAGTCCCCAACAGGGACCTCAGGCTGGTCAGTGCCATTTTATAGCATCTCAGGGAGAGAGCAACCGCCTGTGACTGCCTAAGCCCCAGCACAGAGCTCAGGCTGCCGAGGCTATCAAGCCCAGGGTCTTCATCATTGAGCACAGTTCTACGCCCCCACCCCAACTTGGTCTAGTGCCCAGGCCCACGCCCTGGACTGGTGTCTAGCACCTGTGCTGCATCTGATCCTCTGTCAACACTAGGCCGCCTCTACCCAGAAGCATTGATCATTCCCAACTGGGAAGTAGTGGGACAGCACCCTTCTTGGGTCACTGCTTGATCAAGAACCTCTCAAACATCAGGCCATTGAAAAATAAGAGGTTTGAACTGAATAGTTTATTTTTATCACAGAACATTTTTAAATTAATTGTAATACTACAATTATTCCTAATACATCCACTATATTCCTTTTTCTTTTATTATTATGCTTATCACTCTAACTCCCTAATATATCCGTTTCCTTACAGAATCTCTTTTTTCTCACGCTAGCAACATGTTTCTTTAATTCCACTTCCACTATTCATATGACATAGTGTATCAATAAACTCACTTCCTATCTCATTAGTGTTTTGTCCTATATGCCTCCTCATTCTCCCTGTACAACATTAGGAATTGCAGTGTTTATTGAAAACTTACTGGTTATGCTGTAGATAATTTGAACTCATCTCTGTTTATTAGGAAAATGCTGTTAATATCTTAATAGGGACTATTTAGATTAAGGCCACATATTTTTTATATGGTGTACTGCCAATATTGATCTTTCAATTCAAGGGGACGTATTGAAAATAGGCAGGAACCCTACATGTCTTTAAGGGGAAACTGCAATACCTAGGATTCACACTACTAGAGGGGAAGATACACAAGCAACATGAGAAAACATGGGAAGAAAATGTCCCAAACAAACCCAGATACTATGCCAAAAGAACCCAATGACAACATGGCAGAAGTATTGTCAGAAAGGGAGTTGTACATAATCAAAATGATCTGAGAAGCAAACGAGGAGTCAAGAGAGCAAATGCAGGCAATGCTAAAAGGGCAACTACAAGAAGTAAAAGATCATTTCAATAAAGAGATAGAGATTCTGAAAAAAAAAAAAAAAAAAAACCAGAAATCCTTGAAATGAAGGTTACAACAAACCAAATAAAAACTCAATAGAAAGCTTAACCAACAGGCTAAATCACTTGGAAGACAGAACCTCAGACAATGAAGACAAAATATTTAATCTTGAAAACAAACTCAACCAGACAGAGAAGATGGTAAGGAATCATGAACAGAACCTCCAAGAGTTATGGGACATCATGAAAAGACCAAATTTAAGAGTTATTGGGATTGAGGAAGGCACAGAGACACAAACCAAAGGAATGAATAATCTGTTCAATGAAATAATATCAGAAAATTTCCCAAATCTGATGAATGAAATGGAAAATCAAATTCAAGAGGCGTATAGGACACCAAATGCACAAAATCACAACAGATCCACACCCAGGCACATTATAGTGAAAATACCTAACATACAAAACAAAGATGGAATTTTAAAGGCTGCAAGAGAGAAACATCAGATTACATATAGGGGGAAATCAATATGAATATCAGCAGATTTCTCAGCCCAGACCCTCAAAGCAAGAAGTGCCTGGAACAACATATTCCAAGCACTGAAAGAAAATGGATACCAACCAAGAATCTTAAACCCAGCAAAACTTACCTTCAGATCTGAAGAAGAAATAAGATCAATCCATGATAAACACAAGCTAAAAGAATTCACACATAGAAAGGCTGCCCTACAGAAAATCCTCAGCAGAATATTCCAAGAGGAAGAAATGAGAAACAACAATGTAAGTCAGCAAAAGGAGGAATTACCCTAAAGGAACAGCCAATTAAAGGAAAAACCAGGTAAGATTAAAGTCCAAAAATAAGTCAAAATGACCGGAATACAAGTCATATCTCAATAATAACCCTAAACGTAAATGACTTAAACTCATCAATCAAAGGACATAGACTGGCAGATTGGATTCAAAAGAAAGACCCAACAATATGCTGCCTTCAAGAGACTCATCTCATAGAAAAACATGCTCAGAGACTAAAGATGAAAGGTTGGGAAAAAACATAGCATGCACATGGACTTAGTAAAAAAGCAGGAGTTTCCATCCTGATCTCACATAAAGCAGACTTCAAGCCAAAGTTAGTCAGAAGGAATAAAGAAGGACATTTCATACTACTTAAGGGAAGTATAAATCACCAAGACATAAAAATCATGAATATTTATACACCAAACAATGGCGCATCCATGTACGTCAATCAGATCCTTCTCAATACCAGGAACCAAATAGACCAAAATACAATAATACTGGGGGACTTTAACACTTCTTTCTCACTGTTGGACAGAACTTCCAAGCAAGAATTGAACAAAGAAACCATAGAACTCAATGACACAATTGCTAATTTAGACTTAACAGACATATATAGAATATTCCATCCATCAAAAAGCGAATAGACTTTCCTCTCAGCAGCTCATGGATCCTTCTCTAAAAGAGACCATATGTTATGCCACAAAGCTACTCTTAGCAAGTACAAAAACATAGAGATACTACCTTGTGTTCTATCAGATCATAATGGAATGAAATTAGAAATCAACGATGAAGTTAAAAACAGAAACTACTCCAACACCTGGAGATTAAATAATATGCTGTTGAATGATGCATGGATAACAGAAGACATCAGGGGGGAAATAAAAAAATTCTTAGAGGTCAACGAGAACAAAGATACAACATATCAGAATCTCTGGGATACTATGAAAGCAGTGCTAAGAGGAAAGTTCATTGCATGGAGTGCATTTAATAAAAGAATGAAAAGTCAACAAATCAATGACCTCACATTACAGCTCAAAGCCCTACAAAAAGAGGAACAGATCATCACCAAAAGTAGTAGAAGACAGGAAATAATTAAAATCAGAACTGAAATAAATGAAATTGAAGCAAAAGAAACAATTCAAAAAACTGACAAAACAAAAAGTTGGTTCTTTGAAAAAATGAACAAAATTGATAAACTCTTAGCCACGCTAACGAAGAGGAGAGAGAAACTCCAAATTACTAAAATTCGTGCTGGAAATGGAAATATTACAACAGATACAATTGAAATACAAAACATAATAAGAAGCTACTTTGAAAATTTATACTCCAACAAAATAGAAAACCTCGAAGACATCAACAGGTTCCTAGAGGCATATGAGCCACCCAAACTGAATCTGGAGGACATTCGCAACTTAAATAGATCAATTTCAAGCAATGAAATAGAAGAAGTCATCAAAAGTCTACCAACAAAGAAAAGTCCAGGACCAGATGGATTCACAGCCGAGTTCTACAAGACCTTCAAAGAAGAGCTCATTCCAATACTCCTCAAAGTATTTCATGAAATAGAGGAGGAGGAAACCCTTCCAAACTCATTCTATGAAGCTAATATCACCCTGACACCAAAACCAGAGAAGGACACATCAAGGAAAGAAAATTTCAGACCAATATCCCTAATGAACATAGATGCAAAAATTCTTAACAAAATTTTAGCAAATCGCATACAAAAGCATATTAAAAAAATAGTGCACCATGATCAAGTGGGTTTCATCCCAGGGATGCAAGATTGGTTCAACATCCGGAAATCAATAAATGTAATTCACCACATCAACAGACTTAAAGTCAAGAACTACATGATTATTTCAATAGATGCAGAGAAAGCATTTGATAAAATACAGCACACCTTCATGCTCAAAACACTAGAAAAAAGAGACATAGTAGGAACGTTCCTTAACATTGTAAAGGCTATCTATGCTAAGCCCACAGCTAGCATCATTCTAAATGGAGAAAAATTGAAAGCATTCCCCCTGAGAACTGGAACAAGGTACGGATGCCCTCTTTCTCCACATCTACTGAACACTGTCCTTGAAACTCTAGCCAGAGCAATTAGAGAGACCAAAGAAATTAGAGGAATACGAATAGGAAAAGAAGAGCTCAAACTATCCCTATTTGCTGATGACATAATTCTCCATTTAGAAGACCCTAAAAATTCCTCCAGAAAACTTCTGGAACTCATAAATGAATTCAGTAAAGTAGCAGGATATAAAATTAATGCTCATAAATCGAATGCATTTTTATTTGTAAGGGATGCATCCTCTGAGAGAGAAATTAGGAAAAACTATATCATTCACAATAGCCTTGAGAAAAATAAAATACTTGAGATTCAATCTAACAAAAGAAGTGAAAGACCTCTACAGTGAAAACTACAGAACACTAAAGAAAGAAATTAAAGAAAATCCGAGAAGATGGAAAGATCTCCCATGTTCTTGGATAGGCAGAATTAATATTGTCAAAATGGCCATACTACCAAAAGCACTATAAAATTCAATGCAATTCCAATTAAAATCCCAAGGATGGACCTCATAGAAATAGAGCAAGCAACCATGAAATTCATTTGGAGGAATAAGAGACCCAGAATAGCTAAAGCAATTCTTAGCCAGAAGAGCGAAGCAGGGGATATCACAATACCAGAACTTCCACTATATTACAGAGCAATAGTAACAAAAACAGCATAGTTTTGGCACCAAAATAGACAGGTAGATCAATGGTACAAAATAGAGGACACAGAGACAAACCCACATAAACACAGGTATCTCATCCTTGACAAAGGAGCCAAAAACATACAATGAAGAAAAGATAGCCTCCTTCAACAAATGGTGCTGGCAAAACTGGAAATCTATATGCAGTAAAATGAAACTAAACCCATATCTCTCACCCTGTACAAAACTCAACTCAAAATGGATCAAGGACCTAGGAATTAGACCAGAGACCCTGCACCTAATAGAAAAGAGGTCCAAATCTCCATCATGTTGGCATAGGACCACATTTCCTTAACATGACTCCCAAAGCAGAAGAATTAAAAGCAGGAATCAATGATTGGGATAGAGTCAAACTAAAAAGCTTTTTCTCAGCAAAGGAAACAATCAGCAATGTGAAGAGAGAGCCTTCAGTGTGAGAGAAAATCTTTGCCACACACACATAGAGCACTAATCTCCAGAATCTACAAAGTGCTCAAAAATCTTTACACAAAGAATACTAATAACCCAATCAATAAATGGGCCAAGGAAATGAACAGACACTTTACAGAAGATCTACAACCAATCAATAGATTCATGAAAAAATGTTCAACATCCCTAGTTATAAGAGAAATGCAAATCAAAACCACCTTAAGATTTCATCTCACTCCAATTAGAGTGTCTTTTTATTAAGAATACAGGCAACAACAGGTGTTGGCGAGGATGTGGGGGAAAGGGTACACTCATACATTGCTGGTGGGATTGCAAGTTGGTGCAGCCACTCTGGAAAGCAGTGTGGAGATTCCTTAGAAAACTTGGAATGGATCCACCATTTGACCCAGCTATCCCACTCCTTGGCCTCTATTCAAAGGACTAAAAATCAGATTACTACAGTGATGCAGCCACATCAATGTTCATAGCTGCTCAATTCACAATAGCTAGATTGTGGAACCAACCTTGATGCCCTTCAATAGATGAATGGATAAAGAAACTGTGGTATATATAC
>JAJEJO010003467.1:287117-360341 GCA_020662805.1 Glaucomys volans | reverse complement strand
GGCATGGAAGGGAGGCAAGAATGGAGGAAGGACAGATAGCATAGAGGGAAGGGAGGGGTGGGGTCGGGGTGGGGGGGCAAGAATAATAACAAAATGAGACAGACATCATTGCCCTGTGTACATGGGTAAATGCACAGATGGTGTGACTCTCCTCTCTGTACAACCAGAGGAACAATAGCTGTACTCCATTTGTGTTCAATGGATCCAATTAAATGAATTTAAAAAAGAGAAGAAAGAAAAAAAAAAACAAAACATTAGTGAAGATTTCTTCCTCATGTCCAAACTAAGGACATGCAGTTATTTCAATCAGGAATAGGACAGTAGGACAAACTTTGTTTTGCTACCTCTGTATGAAACAGGATCACATTTCAATAGAGGTTAATACCAAACAAAACCAGAAATTATACCTTTTAGAGAAAACCTATTTTCAGTACAAAAATTTAAAAAAATGGTGACAGTAAACTTAAGATATATCACATTTCCTGTTTTATACTGGTCTTTTCATATAATCCGTTTCAACTATCCTGTCTGAAAATGCTGGGCCAATATTACCTTTATCTCTGGGGAAAGAATGGCAATATCTCAGTCATGTTCTCTGTCACTTAAACAGACACAGTATCTATTCTTCAAAAATTCCTTTAAAAATATGTTGCTATTCTCTCAAAATCAAGAGTCTGCAAGTGTGTGCAGATATTTATGTATCCAATATTTGGTATATATTCACTGTTAAAATATCCAAAATGAGGTTTTTAATACACTTTGTAATTTTCCACAATTTAATCACAGCATGGTAAATAAGGTTGTCAGTTTCAGGTAAAAAACAACAAAGAAAGTTCTTCAGAAAAATAAAATTTTCCATTGATTATGCCAACCATGAGAGAGAAAACGGTATTATCTATGAGAATGATTACCAATGGTTATCCAAATAATTTTTGAAAAATTACTTTCTCCTCCCAATAAAGTCTTTTGCAAATAAACCAATTAAACAAAAATGTGGAAGCACTTTGATTTGAAGTGTGACAGTATCTCAGGAACCTTCTCCCTTATCAGAGTTTCTTTGTGAGGCTCTGAGATTCTGTGTGAAAAATAGAAAGTTTGGTGGTTAATTTCCAGAATATAGTATTTAGCATTAATTGAGATGTATGATCCAATCATACCAATTTTGAGATCAAATTATAATCATTTTAACTATAACCCTTCCCTTGGTCTTCACTGATTTTAAAATCAGTCAATCACATAGATTGTAACCCTGAGCTCCTCCGATCAGAGCAAGGGACAGTGCTATGTTAGGGATAAAAATAGGTGGATAAGCCACTTAAGTGTGCTTGCTTGCCAGACTTTGTTCAATAGCACACCTTTTCACAGAAGTTAGGTTTTCCTTGCCTTGCCAAGCTACTTCCAGAGGTCTTAGTTGACTCCTTCAGGCACCCCAGTATTTCTAACACTGGTACACTGTTGAGTAATCAGGACGCAAATGGACCTCAGATGGTATTTTCAATACTGAGTTCTTCTGACATGTAAATTTCTTGTGTAGTAGAAGCATGTGAATGGTCTACTTAGAAGGGCTGGGGATACAGTTCAGTTGGTAGAGTGCTTGCTTTGCATGCAGAAGGCCCTGGGTTCAATTCCCAGCACCACAAAAAAACAAACAAACAAACAAACAAAAAAACAGAAGCTGAATGGTCTACTTACACTTAGTTACCCTCTATTGTTAGCCTAGAACTTCGTTTGGCCCTTCAAAAGAATGTTACTAGACATGGGGAACATGGAAATGAGGTAACAGTTAATGCCAGAAGATATCTAGATAAAATCAAAGGCTATATTTTTTAAATTTTTAAAGCCTATATCTTATTTTGATAAACATGAAAAGCCATTTTTTTTTGCCATCCTTCTCAGTTAAAAATCTAAAACAGCTCATCCCATCAGTTATCAAACTTACTCATAGTTCACTGTATTCTCAAATTATTTTTTAATTTTCATTTTCCCAGTATAAAATTATGCTACAAAGTTAAATATGCTTTTTCAAATCTATTACTGCCTATTTTCATCTACCTCTAGGACATGCCTCCAGTTGGGAAAATTGACCTGAGTTCTACATGCTATGAGTTCTCATTCAAATAACTAAAATTATGCCTCTTTCCTATCATATTCAAGCATGTCCCCTGTATGCTTCCCTCCTACCAACAGGTGGTAAAATGACTACATTGTAGTGCTTATCTTGTGATTCTCCAGCCCATTAAGCTAGGGCATAACTCAAAATAGTTTCACTACACAAATGATAGAAGAACATGGACACTAAACTAAGGATGTAGAAGCAACTTACAAGGATAAATACAGCTGGACAGAAGAAAGGGTTAACAAAGGGAGCTGTAGTGTTTGAAAACTGACATTGGTATATCAATTATATTCCAAAACAAAAAACCTACACTGCTCTCAACTAGTGTTAGGTAACTGACCAGTATCCATGTTCATGGCTGGTTAAAAAGATGGAAAATTACTTCTCTGTTTCAGGTAATTATATAATATATACACATATTATATAAAATATAAATAAATTATGGAGGGTTGATGATTAATATAAATCAGAAAAACAAGTTGACTTTAAATTTCACTAACATTTAAGAATTCTATAAATTGCTACAGTGCTCTGTGTGACATTAGTCACCAAAGTAAGGCCCTACCATACTTATACAAAAGTTACATGCGTGCTTTTTGAAATACAAGAGTTCCTCATTAGAACACACAAACATATCTCAGTGAAAGCAAGAACCAAATAAGCAATGGATGTTCACTGGAAACTGTAACTAACAGTCATAACAGAGTTGTGCGTCTGTATTAGTTAATATTAGTACATTTGCTGTGAATACCAGTATTTGAAAAAAATAACTTCAAAAATACCAAACTATTTCTAATTAAAAAAAAATGTGATTGTAATCTATTGACTCACTTTCATAGGAAAATATGAACATATCTTTTAAATCACAGATACAGCCTTATCTCTAAAAGTTCACCCTGCTCTAACTACAAGAAACTAAAATTTACACTAGTAATTTGACTCAAATGGTAAACCGGTGACTGCAAAAATGAAGTCATATTTCAGATTTAATTTTTAATTCACATTATATTGTATAAATCATAATTCCAGGAAGAATCACATACAATGATGAAGGAAAGGGATTCCTAGAGATTCATGAAGCTTTAAAACAAATTTTTAATTTTCAGCACAGGGAGCAAATTGTGTGGAATTCTTAATGAATTCAGTCATCCTTTATAAAAGGAACACATCTTAAATCATTGATGGAAAGTATATGTACAGGTAAGTTCCTCCTAAACAGAAAAGGAATTCAAAATATAAACTGTCTACATGAAAAAATATACATAAAGTAGGTCTTAAAAATACAATATATTCCACAAAAAGGTCTCTGTTCCGTTTCTCAAACATTTATGTCTTAATTTCAAACTCACCTTTCCATACTCTACTTTGTAATCCTGGGGCTGGGTATCTGAAACTAGATTTTTTGTTTGTCACCTGACTCTATGCTAGATTCTGCCAGCAAGGAACAGTAGTGAGAGACTAAAAAGCATGATAACTTCCTGTTGCTTCCTATCAAAGCAAAACAAGGCACAGGGTGTGGTAGTGCAGGCCTATAACAGCAGCAACTTGGGAGGCTAAGGCAGGAGGATCACAAGTTCAAAGCCAGACTCAATGAGGAGGTGCTAAACAACTCAGTGAGACCCTGTCTCTAAATAAAATACAAAAAAGGGCTGGGGATGTGTCTCAGTGGTTGAGTACCCCTGAGTTCAATTCCCGGTAGCAGTCCCCACAAAAAAGCAAAACTATGCTTTCCTGGTGGCAGCAAATGTTGGTTCATCACAATTTTTTATACATAGCAACAGCAGCTAGATAGTACCATCTCCTCACTTCTCTGGGCCCCAGTTCTATAGCCTCTGCTCCTCTTTGTTTCTCCAGTTCAGAAGCAGTAGCTGCTTTCAGCAGTTATCATCGCTCAATTACCTCTGTGCTCCCATTTTGCTAATTCAACTCTCCATCATTTATGTAACCAACTCTCTATACCATATTCCCTTGATGAAACACAAGGGATTTGTTTTACTGACTTAAACCTGGCCATCTCTCCTGTGATACTGGTAGTTATTTAACCTTAGATAATTAACCACAAAATATATTTTAATTACTAAAATATACATTAGATTTGATTAGTATATTATAGGAGCATTTATTAAATAATTTCTCACTATTCACAGTTACATTTTAGTTATGATGTAGTTCAAACATGGACACATATAAGTGCATCTAACTGAAAACAGTAAGCAAAATAAAACATAAGAAATATCAACTTTAGAATGGATCTTGGAAATCAAATAATATAAACTTCTATCTAAATATCTCCACAGCAATTGTCACCATTTATTGAGGGCCTACTATAATATGGTGTTAGTAAGAAAAGGTACTTTACCTTCTTAATCCTTGCAGCAATCCTGTAAGATACATTTAATTATTCCTGTTTCTCAGTTAAGAAAATTTAAAAGTTAAGTTTCTTGTCAAAGTTTACAATAGTTCCCAAGGGGCACAACTTAAAAATTGAGATGTTTGATTCTTAAAAAAAGACTACTAATCTCTCCATTTTGCCAAGTTTTCTCCTTTGATTAATCTGATGCACAAATGCTATCAAGTCTTTTTTTTTTCTTTTTCTTTTTTTTAAGAATATATGTTTATTTTTTGGTAACACGGGTCTAACCCAGGGTTGCTTTACTAATGAGCCACATCCCCAGCTCTTTTTATGTTTTATTTTGAGAAAGGGTATCACTAAGTTGCTGATGCTGGCTTTGAACTTTGTTCAAAGGTTAGGAACATATATTTAAAATACATGAAACAGAAAAAGGAGGGGCTACTTTCCTCAACAACAAAGAAATCATATAAATTGTTAAAATTAAGGTGAATAACAATACAAAGAGAAAGGGGCATAACCAGGGAATGCACAGAAAAAGAATGATCAGCCAGACCTGCTGGGGCATGCCTATAATCCCAGTGACTAGGGAGGCTGAGGCAGGAGGATCCTAAGTTCAAGTCTAGCCTGTGCAATTTAGTGAGACCCTGTCTAAAAATAAAAAATAAAAAAAAGGGGGTTAGGTATGTACTTCAGTGGTAGAGTAGTTCTGGATTCAATCCCTAGCACTGCGATACAAAAACAACCACAAAATAGCTAGATGTGCATTCTCTGTCTTAAGATTCATACTCTTGGTGATTTAGCCTGCTGTTGTGTCACATCTGTGCTTGGATGCATGTACAGGACAGTCACTATAGTACTGTTTGTAAAAGCAAAATGTTGAAAAGGAAAATCACTAAAAATTAATCATTTAGGGACTGGTCAATTAAATTAAGGTATAAATTCTACCTGCATCTACAAGCTTATTAAAAAGAATAAACACATTTGTACTGATTTGGAAAGTCATCTCTTGATGATTTGGATCTGGAAAGTCCTCCAAATGCTCCTGTCTTGAAAGCTTGGTCCCCAATGCAAGCAATGATCAGAGGTGGGGCTTTTGGGAAGTGACTGGATAATGAGGACTCTAACCTGATCAGTGGACTAAAATATCCACTGATGGATTCATAACTTGATGGCATTATTGGGAAGTGGTGGAAACTTTAGGAGGTGGGGACTAATTGGAGGAAGTAGATCACGGGGGTAGGGGCATGTCTTTGAAGGGGCTGTCATTTTCCTGGCCCCTTCCTCATGCTCTGTGCTTCTTGGCTGCCATGAAGTGAGTAGCCGTCTTCTGCCCCATCCCTCCACCATGATGTTTCTGCTGCACCACAGGCCTAAAAGCAATGGAGCCAGTGGACCAGAGACTAAGATCTCCAAAACCTTGAAATTGTGCTCCTCGTGCCTCATTTTCCTGAGTCTCTGGGATTACAGGAGGGCCTGAAAGTCCATTTCCAGGAAGTACACTGGCAGACCACAATCCCTCCTCCGCCCGCCAAGTGGCGCAACACAACTCGTTATCAAGTCTTTATGACACTATTCTTTAAATTGTTAATAGCTACTAACATGCTCTTTATTAAGCTGAAATCTGTCTCCTTGTAATTTTTATATTCATTAGTTCTATTTTTGCCCTTTAACACTTCCTAATGGCAACTCTTCAACTGTTAGAAACTTAACATGTCTATTCATTGTCCTGTTTACTCCTTTTTCCAATTTTTTCAACAGCTTTTCATCAGTTACCTGTTATGCATATGTCCCAGCAGCACAACTCAAGTAAAGTTTAAATCAGAATCCAGAGAATATGATCAAGTGCTAAATAGGCATAGGGGGAAAACTGTTTGGGAATAAACAAACACAAACAAATACCTTACTGACTCAATTATCCTCTAAAGCCATTTTGGTGTGAAGACTGTTCTCTCCCTCTATCTTCAAATGGTCTGTGGTCTCAGTAGATATGATATTAGGTTATCATAATGTAACATAATATAACTAGTGATACCAGAGGTTCATCAACTCTGACTATATTTCAACCAAAGTTTTATCATTTTGCATCAAATTAGAAAGCAGTGTACTGCTTCTTAAGTGGCATGAAATTATCACAGAACAATAGGGAGGTAACAGTTTTTAACTTTGAGATAATTTATATGTATAGAGGGAACAGGTATACTATTTTGTCACAAGATTCTCAAAATTCTTTGGAGAGTTTAGAAAGGAAAATTAGTAGAATGGTTCAAGTCAGTAGGTCTATATTTTAATCCAAAAAAACCTAGCTGGTTTTGTTATAATTAAAATTTAAATTGATCTTAATAAGATACCTTCTTTACCTATCACATTAATAAATTTTTTAAATTGCCACTGTTTTCATGATTAAGAGAAAACAGACATTCCACTCTTATGAGAGAGTACAGTTAGTTCTGCCATCAGCAGATATGTTATTAAAATCATTGTGCTAGAAGAATCTGTACAATAAAAAACACAGGACTTGTGAGAAAAATGAGATTAAGGGTACAATGCTCAAAAACACACACAAATTCAAGAGCCTAATAAAAACTGTACAGCACAATTTTACACATTTTTAAATGTTTTAGGATGTGAATATTTTAATAAACATGGTACTTTACCTTGAAACAGACCTGAAGTTTGCTTCTGTAAGTGGGTCTTAAAAAGACTGTACCTTGCCAGTTATTGTGAAGCAGTGGAATAACGTTATTTGAAATGGATGGTAACCCAATTAAATGTGAATGTGTGTGATACATAACCTAGGAAGAAAACTAAGGTAGATGTTTAAGCTATGTGCTTTGTATACTCCTACCTTGGTCAATTTAGCTGGCTACTGTTTTCTGCATTGATCTAGTTTCTTGGGGATAAAATCAAGTATAAACAGTCACAAAATTTGTGTAATGCTCAAATTGTTTCCAGTGTATCAAATGTGATGTAACAAGTTCACAATTCAAAGTTGGTGTTGAAGAAAAACTGATTAAATTGGTATAACTTTTATGGAGACTAACCAGGGAATATATATAAAAATTTAAATGTATATGCCATTTTACCTACAAATTCTAATTATTCTAAATATAAATACTTATGCAAAGGGACATATTTACAAAGATATTCACTGCAAACACAAGCATCCCAAATATCTGTCAATAGATTAATAGTTATTTAAGTAAGTTTAATTCATGTATTTTGAGGAAAAGGCTTCAGAAGAAATCAACTCTGCT
The DNA here is from genome assembly GCA_020662805.1 of Glaucomys volans. NCBI lineage: Eukaryota > Metazoa > Chordata > Mammalia > Rodentia > Sciuridae > Glaucomys > Glaucomys volans. The sequence continues at coordinate 352,618 of JAJEJO010003467.1, read as the reverse complement.
GACACCTTGTCCTCTGATTTCTAGTCTTTAGAATCAAGAACATAAAATTCTGTTGTGTAAGGCACCTGGTACTATTCACAGCAGCCCTAGCAAACTGAAATAGACCTAAAAAGAGTGGGCTCTACAAATGCTTAAATTAAGAACTATATCTAAAATCCGTTTGAAACTCAGGAAACAGGACTAATTTATAAGCTGAGTGCAGTAGAGCATTGATGGTAAGAAACCCAGTCTTCCCCATTCACTTCCATATTGCATCTAATAGAGTAGGAGGCAGAAAAGTAACAGCATGTGATCAGACGTGAGAATGAGATGCATCTATGCACTTTGTTGAAACTAAAACCCTGGAATTACTCAATACTTCATGATACTCCAGGGGACTTTGTATTTCTTTCATTCTACTTCTTAAGTTCAGAGCAAACAAGATTTGAAATGACCAGCATATCTTGTGATAAGGGGATTTTTTTTTTAACAGCAAATGGGAACTTATTCTCAAAATTTAGCAAACATTGTACTGTCACATATAATAAAAAGGCCAAAATAACCAACTCTACCCTTGAAGTCATATCACACAAAATAACAGAAGACATTCTAAAAATTTTTAAAAGGTTATCCAAACTGACTTTTACAATAATCTCCCTGCCTGCCCTGCTTCCATTATTGGTTCACATTTGAGAAAGCTGATAAGATTTCTATGGAGTCAGAAAAAGTTTTTATTGTTGACAGCACAAATACGCTCTGAAGAGCAGATGCTGTCATCAAATTGTAGTATTCAGTTACTCTGCTTTGAAATTAAGTGAAGTACTTGTTTAAAAATGTTTTCTCATTAGAATGTACAATGATCATTTTAAATTCTATCTGCTATAATAGGATATTTCTATAACACTGCAATCTGGACTATGCCATAAACACTATTGTACTTGAACAGATGGAAATCATAAAGTGATATTTAGCTACAGATTTCCTGTCATATAGTTTTGCAAACTAAAAAAGAAGAAATCAACATTTGCAACCACTAAAAACAAAATACTCTCTAGTAAGCTAAAGTGATGGTAATGTGACATGGGAATATAAATGCCTTCAATTTAATGTACTGTGGCTTTCAGGGAAAAAAAGAAAATATTAAAATGATACTTCACTAAGTTAGTCAAGACTGCAATGAAGCAGGGATGGGAGAAGAGGGGATATGTAAGGCATCCTCAACAGACATAGTCTGGCATTGCACATAATAGTTTTAGCTGAACACAGGATATATGTGCTAGTGAATTTAATATTTGATGGTCAAGAAGATATTAAAGAATACTCTTTGAACTTTAGAGTTGCAATTTCTGCTCACAGAAAATGGGGTAATGACACCTGTAACCTGCTTCATAAAATTGTAAGGAAGAGCTTTTTAACTTATGAGATGGACATCTAATTTATTAACCACATAATATAAGATCATGCCATTGATTGCATCTGAAATTCTAACTTCTGAACTTACATTATTGTGAAATATTTTCCAGACTTGTGCTAATCTAAAGAAACACTGGGTTGGGGGGGTGTTGGGGCCTGAACCTAGGGCTAAGCACGTGCTCCACCACTGAGCTACACCCTCAAAAAAAAAAATCTTAATAATGTACATCATTAAGACTCCACATATTTAATGAATTTACAATATGCCAGTCAAGGTCCAATCAGGAATGAGAATACATAGCAATTTAAGCAATTTAAACAGGTAAAGTTAACATAAAGAATTATTAGCTAAACAGATTAGTAAAGTAACAAGATATTAACTCCTAAGAATTAAAGAGAACTCTAAAGAACATGAAAACAGCAGATAAAAGGAGTAGCCACAATCCGTAAGACTGAAATAAAATAAAGAAAGAACACCTATCTGGCTAAGACTCAGATTGCTGAAAAAGCCATTTCTATGGCTCTCTGAATGGTACAGAAGTTGCTGTGGTTCTGTGCCAGTAGAACTTGCCAGAAATCTGCCCTCTCTGGTATCAAGGAAAACTATTCAGGCAAGGTGTCTCACCAGAAGCACTCCACAAAAAACTCACTCAACCTAGAAGCTGTTAGTTGCTAGGTGTTACTGGTTATCATGCACTTGCAGGAGCCAGACACTGTACAAGTACTACACTTTGGCAAACCGCCTGGTGGCTGGGTGGGAGAGTACAAGCTGTAGTAGGAAGCTACTTGGTCTGGCTCACCACTGTGTACTGAATGAGCAAGCACTCCAGAATCAGGAAAGAAGCTCTCTCCCTCCTTCAACAGCACTGTGGTAATCCTTACCTGATAAAACTTAATGCCAGCTGGCAGAGGTACAATGTTTAAAGGGTTCATCTCCATTTTCCTATAGCAGGCAATGAAGGGTGAATATGGAGATGATAGATGAGTGGCAAATTCAACTAGAATATCAAACTGCTACACACTTTATCTTGGGAAATAAAAGAAGCTGTTAATCAATGAGTCATGAATGGGAAAAACTTAGATAAAATTTATTCCTTAGACTTCCATTTCTCTATTTTATAATGAAAAAATAACCATTCATCTTTAATATACCTTTGTGGGAAAAGAGACTGATAAAATTCAAAATTTACAGATTCTGGGCTGGGGTTGTAGCTTAGTGGTAGAGCATTCACCTAGCACTTATGAGGCACTGGGTTTGATCCTCAGCACCACACAAAAATAAATAAATAAAATAAAGTTATTGTGTCTGTCTACAAGTAAAAATTTTAAAAATTTAAAAAGATTCTGATTTGGGGTTTGTTTTCCCTCTGAAACTTAGGTTAAGTCAGGGGTAAAGATACACCTGTCACGGGGTGCGGGGGGGGGGGCAGGGGGCCAGACAAAGAAGAGAAAAATAAAATGCTCCTGACATCTAGCTACTATACAAATAAGTTTTTTTTTTTTTAAAGTAAGGAGAGCTTTACAGAAAGTGCTATAAGAAACAACTGAGTTATGAAAAAAAGAGTGAAGTAAACAAAAACTGGAGCACAGGGAATAAATATTCTGAAGACAGACCATGTGGCCAAACAGAACCAAAAGGTAGAATTGGGGTGGGGTGTGCTTGTGTGTACTATAGGCATTCCATTGCAACATGCTGTCAGTGTATCTTGCACACATCTGTTGCAACTTGGAGGTTCTGGGAAATATCATTACAAACCAAATCCACTTTACATATTATACTGACATTATTCTCTTATTTACCAATCGTGTACAAATTATTTTATAATATAAGCAATGTAACCTGGCATGGTAGCACATGCCTTATAATTCCAGGAACTCTATTTGTCTATTTGGGAGCCTGAGGCAAGAGGATCAGAGGTTTGAGGCCAGCCCTGGCAACTTAACAAGACCTTGTCTCAAAATAAAAAGGACTGGGATGCTGCTCAGTGGTAGAGTGCACATGGGTGTAATCCCCAGTACTGAAAAGAAAAAGAGAAAGAGAAAAAGAAAGAGAAAGAGAGGAAGGAAGAAAGGAGGGAAGGAAGGAAGAAAGGAAGGAAGGAAAGGAGGGAGGGATGAAGGGAGGGAGGGAGGGAGGGAGGGAGGATGAAACAGAATTGGTTGTGCTACATTTCTGTACATTTTTATTTAGAAAAGAATTCTGAAAGAAGGGAAGAGGGGAGAAAGGGAGAAAAGATGTGAAAGAGACAAACAAAGAAAGCAAGCAAGAAGGGTGAAGAATTAAACAACTAATTAATTGACCAAATAATTGGGACAACAGATTGCATTAGGCTATCTTCCTTCTTTTAAGCTGACTTCTCCCATCCAGGTTGCTAATAAAAGGTAATGATCTCAAGATTGAATATCGCTAAAGATAAACTAAGATTCCTGGAAGCTATGCCATTCTGTTTTTAAGTGGGTCTATCCAGTGGATTGACACATCTGGCTTTGAATTCTAAGATAAATGAAGATATAATAACTAAGGGGGGACAACCCTTCAATCTCATTGAGAAAAAGACCTAAATTACTTTTCACTGGCTTTAACTTTCAACAGCATAGCAGAAATTCAAAATTTTACCACTCCAAAGCAGAAATTTTAACTTAGAGTAAGATGTGCAACTTTAAGGCATTCCCTTCAAAATGTCCTTCCAGGAGACAGAAAGAGAGAGAGAGAGAGAGAGAGAGAGAGAGAGAGAGAGACAGACAGACAGACAGACAGACACTCTCACCAGTAACAAAATCTAAAACCACAAAGGCATGCCCTCAAGTTGCCTGCCTCCTTCAGCCACACCCTACCTGTCTACACTTACCACCCAGTTAATTCTTACAGTGGATTAATCCACTATTAGGTTTCAGCTCTGATGATCTAATCATTTTATCTCTGAATGTTCTTGCATTGACACACATGAGCTTTTGAAGGATACCATATATCCAAACCATAACAACTTTGGTGAGAGGAATCAACTAGTTATGAATCAGTGCACTGTAAACAGACTAAAGGAACACTGACAATTGTGTTTCCATGCAGATTTTAAAAATAAATGGAGCAAGATCTCATTAACACTCCTCAGTCATTAAAAATATAAATTCATGTGTACTAGGTATGCAGCATAAATTCATGTGTACTAGGTATGCTCCAAAATCATAAAGAAACTTACAATTCCTCAAGGTACATATTTTATACCTAAATCATTTGTCAAATTACCTCTGGTTTTGGACTACAGTGTTACCAAACAAGAAAAATTCATATCTACCCTGATGGAGGTGCTCAACAGATATAACTTAGGCTGATTTTGTTAAATAAGACAGAAGGTTGTCCTATATATAATACAATATATAATATAATACATAATACACTAATTCAATTACTGATGAGTAAAATCAAGAATGAAAAGAAAAGAGAACATATTTATAAAATAAAACCCTTCAAATGGTATTAAGAATACTGGGGCAATGGGCTGGGGGTGTGGCTCAGTGGGAGAGCACTCACCTAGCATGTGTGAGGCACTGGGTTCAATCTTTAGTACCGCATAAAAATAAATAAATAAAATAAAGGTATTGTGTCCACCCACAACTAAAAAATAAAAAATAAAAAATAAAAAAATACTGGGGCCAAAATTTTGGTACAAAGTAAATGCTAACTAATTGAACAAAAACATAATAAAACGGAGAGTTTGTTAATTTGATATGAAGGAAATTCAGAATCTGTTTTATGTTCAGAATTGATTTGCTATGCTTCAATGGGAATATTTTTCCACAACAAATTTGAAGACTGAACAAGTTTTAGATTCTAGAACTGTGACTATTCCTATATCCTTATTTTTTTTCCTGTACTGAATAATTTTTTTAACCTCATATTCTTATCCCGGACACTACCTTGCCTAAAAATTTTCCACAAAAATCTTAACAACAATCTTACAGGGTAAGTACTATTTTTATCCTTATTGAACAGCTGAGGCTTAAGGATTTGTTCAATATGAACAGCTGGTAAGGGGCAGAACAGAGAGAAATGGCAGTCAGTTTTCTATAGGTAAGTTGATACTGTTAAATGAAATTTTCACAGGACAACAGATTGTGATCAAAAGTAACAAAATTTTCAAGATGTTTTTGTATAATTTGGGAATTCTTTCTGTATTTGGTCATATCTACCATAGGATGCAATAATGCTATAGGATGCAAAATACAGGTAGATGTTCTTGTAGGAACTTTAAAGAGCAGAGCCAGGCAGAGTGAAATGAATGCTTTTGAGTTTACTTGGCATGTAATTCAATCACTTTAGACATGTATTTAAATAATTATTTCATTCTCTGTTTTCTTTCATTTTGAAGTCTCCACAAAACTTGGAAATCAGAGCAAGAATAGAAGTTAAGTTTTATTCCATAATGCTTCTACTTCTGATATCTTAAAATACCTACTTGTTAGTTTCTTGCTATCTTATCTTCCATTTCCATGCCCCTAGTAATCTCCTGTGGTTCTGTAAGCTACCTTTTCAATCTTTTACTTCCTATTTTCTTTTTATTATTTTTTAGTTGTAGATGGACTCAACATCTTTATTTATTTATTTATTTCTACGTGGTGCTGAGGATTGAACCCAGTGCCTCGCACGTGGGAGGCAAGAGCTCCACCACTGAACTACAGCCCCAGCCCTTATTTCCTATTTTCATTTGGTTAGCAATTCTTGGCTTCATCCCAGAAACTTTTTGTCAAGTCCTATCTTTCTATCTATAAGGTCACTGTCAGTTTCACTTTTCTTTTTCAAATCCCAATTTAGACTTTGCAACTGGTTTCCCTAAAAGTAATAACTTTTGTTATTCATACTACGTGAGAGCAATAGGATTATTATGCAGAAGAAATAACTAATTTTGATCCTATTAAAAAAATGAAAACTTTGTAACACAAGATAAAAAATTCCTCAGCTTGGCAAATGAATACTTCAGTACTCTTGCCCTAAGCTACTACTATTCTAAGTTTATTTGTCCCTGTTTCCTTCTCAGTAGACTTCTTCCTATCTCCTATGTAACACACTTACATTGTTCCATTCTTGAATGCCCTTCTAAACTTCGTATTCCATCTTCAAATTCCAGCTCAAATCCCACTTCCCTGAAGATATCCTTCCTCTATACATTGTTACAATAATTTGTTTCCATCTTTCACATTTATTTACAATTTATAAATCTGTCTTCCAAACCATAGAAAGTCCTACCTATAGACACCAAGCATATTGACTTACCTTTGTAACCCAAATTTCTAGTCCAGAGCCCAGTACATAGTAGAAGCTTCATTAGTGTTCATTGCTCAGAGGATTAAGAGTATAATGCTGGAGTAACATCACTAAGAGTATACAGTAGAAACTCTCACTTTCTTCCCTCAGAGAAACACAATTTAGCAATGTAAATGAAAACAACTTTATCAGAATTCTCGAATTCAGTTAAGAAGTGAGTAAAACCAAGAAAAGCTACAGTGAAATAAGAAGCGCAATTTCACTTTACAGTCACTATGGAAAACTATATGGAGGTTCTTCTAAAAAACAAAACAAAACAAAAATCATAAAACTCTCACATGATCTAGCCATCCTACTTTCAGGTATGCAAGGAAAATAAAATCACTATCTCCTAGAGATATTTATATTCCCAAATTCACTGCATCATTATTCACAATAACCAAGACAAAAGAAGCCACTTAATTATCAAACAGTGGGCAAATGGATAAAGAAAATGTGGTATATTTGTACAATGGAATATTATTCAGCCTTTAAAAAGAAGGAAATCCTGCCATTTTTGAAAACATGGTTAAACTTAAAGAACATTTTGCTAAATGAAATAAGCCAGATGCAGAAAGATGAACATAATATGAAAACCAACTACATAGGAAATCTAAAATAATCAAGCTCACAAAAGCAGAGAAGGGTGGTTGCTGGGAGCTGGCAGAAGGAGGAAATAAGGGAAATGCTACTCAATGAGGACAGAGTTTCAGTCATACAAGATGACAACATTCTAGAGATCTATAAAGTATTGTGCTTACAATTAATAATACTGTACACTTAAAAGTTTATTGAGAGCAAATAGAACTCATGTGTTCTCTAACTTAATTCCCAATACCCCCCCCCCCAAAAAAAATACGATGCTGATCATGTGTTTAGTGGGCATATCTACAAATCAAGCATGCAAAAAGAAAAAGAACTTTTCACTTTATAGACACTGTGGAAACATTATGTATGTTCTTACTGTTAAGAACCTCTGACACATAGGTTGGCCAGTATTTGATGGGTTCTGGTTGCTGGGAGTGAAACATAACATTACAAAACAGAACAATTACAAGCAGAGACAACTTCCAAAGAAGGGATACTAACTAGGTAAAGACCATCAACATGTTATTAAGGATAAATTAGAATATGTAAGTACAAGGAAGCTTACATAGAATTTGAGCAGAGAAGAACTGGGAAGGAAAATCTATTCTGACTGATAGGGTTGTCATTTGAGGGGTTTGAAGTTCACTTCCACTGTGCAGGTAACCACAAATGAGGCAGAGGTGAGGGAGGATGGGGACAAGGATATAGGAACTCATATTCCAGACCCTTGATGGTAATTTTAGTGAGGAAAATCTTTCTTCTATGAAATTCCTAGAAGAAAACATTACTTCTGAATTTAAGCCAAGAATTAGTAAAGGATTCGATTTACTCAGAACAGTATAACTTATCATCCAGCTTAACAGCATCAACTCTTAAGAGCTGTCATGGGTTCGTTCTCTCATTGAGAGAAAAATAAGTAACTTGGGACCACACACAAGCTCTCAAATTTTTCCCTAAATATAACGGTTTCTTAAATGAGACAATGCATTTAAAAGTATATTGTAAACTGTAAAGCCAGATGCTATTTATAATCCTAAAGAATTACAGATGTATACTACCAAGAGTTTGGTAATAGTCATATATTGCTAATTTCTGATGTAATCTGTGAGTTCCATTATTTTATGATCCAGATAAACTTGGCCATCTGCATATCTTTAGTATTACACATAAAATATTAATATGATTATATTTTGTTTACTAAATTATAAAAGTAATACTTACCAATCTTTGCTACATTATGTTCTACTTGAATTATCATTTCATTTATCTATTTCATCATATTTTCCTACTTAGTACATAAATACATCTCCCCACAAAAAGCAGCAAAAACATCACTAGACACATGACAGGCACTAAGAAAAACATTCTATCATTCCATAGACTACCTCACATCATTTTGAAATTTCATATCTTAGAAACAAATGTCCCTTGCATTCATCACTCATATTTGTTAGTAATGTTTCTAATTCTAAGTAGAAAATCCAGCACTCTTAATAAGATAGTACATAATATAAAACAAAATACAAAAGCCATTTAAAAAATTTCTAGACATGTTGTTTTCTTAAAGCCATCTGCAATAAATGAGGACTTTATGGTTTATATGCACAGGTTCTTTTTTTCTTTCATCTTTACATTTCTCTAACTTTTTTCATAGCCTGGACTCCTTTCCCCTCACTAAAAGCTGCTTCAAATTCTTTGCATATCAAGCTACAAAATTTTAAAAATAATATTTAAAAAGTAAAATCAATTAAAATTCAATTATTTGAAAAAAATATTTTACTTTCTACAAATATTTTTAGATTAACAGGATGCAATTCTGCAGTGATATAAAATGAGTACTGGAATTTAGTGATTTTAGAGAAAGGACTGCATCAAGTAAACCAACAATTCTGTTTCAATTAGTCTAGAAACAAATCTAGCATTCATTATTGCAATCACAATATTTGAAATGTTTTAACAACTTTTTAATTAAAAATCATCAAGGATTAAAAAAAAAAACAAAACCCTAAACAAAAAACAAATTTTAAAAGCTATCTATTTAAGCCAGGCACAGTAGTGTACACTCATAACCCTAGCAACCCAGGGGGCTGAGGCAGAAGGATCTCAAGTTCAAGGCCAGTCATAGCAACTTTTTATTTTGATACAGGTCACCTGTGCCAAAATAAAAAGAGCTAAGGATATAGCTCAGTGGTAAGTGCCCCTGGGTTTGATTTCCAGTGCCAAAAAAAAAAAAAGGACTGAAGTCAACTATTTAAAATGTGGCTTATGTTTTCTCTGATGACCCCCACCAACAACTTTGTTTTCTGTCTGTTCCTAGTATCTTCAATTTTTTTTCTAATCTGAAGAAACTGCCTAGAAGACTAATCAGGAAGCATGAACACTTTTTCTATTTCAATGAAAGAAGGGCAGGAGAGAAGACCGGAAAATCTGAACCACATCAAGTCCCCAGTCACTGTACATGGAGGGGTACCCATTAAACCTTGTTGTAATGACTTTGTTAGGATAAGTTATCAATCTCACTAATCTGTGCAGATAAATATTTCCCTCTTTACTACAATGGAGAAATTTAATAAAAACTTATTGTGTACAGTAATAGTGTCTCAAACCTAGTACTGTAAAGTTCTTAATGAAGAAGTTTGAAGAATCCCACATGGAGGTATGAGGTCAATAATATTACCAAATTCCAAAAACAGTTTATAACTGAAATGGAACCTGATTTTATAATACACAAAATCATTACAAACCTCCATCGTAACACTTATATTATGTATTTACTATCTGATTTTCTTGTGAGGCTGAATTTTTCATAGGTGGGACAACCTATGACCTAAAACATTATAAGCAGTTAAGAGACTGCTCAGTGAATGAATGGTTGCAATTGCTGAAGCACTTTTAAAAGTTTCTATTTTCCAAAACATCCCAGATTATAAACCAAATAAACCCAAACCAAGCAAAATTCAAAAATAACTTTTCAAATTAAAAATAAATTCAAGTTACCCAAAATAGATGAGGGAAAATGATCAAAGAATGGAGAGAACTATTTTGGTGCTAAAAAAGCAGAAGCTCACGATCTACAAAATAAAGGAGGGCCCCTAAATTAAGATGTATTAAAAGGTATGCTTTTTTCAGAAAAAGAACTTAAGATTATCCTTGATAATTTCCTGGGTACAATGGTTTGTGTTTTATGCAGATGATTACTAAATATGTTTGACAGATACCCACTAAAATTAAAGTAATGCCCTTTCACAAATACTAAGAACAAATGCTTGACTAACATTATGTAAACATATCATCCATGCTGATCAGGACCAGGCAGAATATTTTGTTATGATATAAACACAATACACCAAAGTTAGTTTACATTGTTACAGTAATGTTTCTACAGTAATAATGAAGAATTAAATGCAGAATTCAGGTTAGTTTTTGGAAGGCAATACAAAAAACAATAGCTAACAGTAAAAACAATTAGACTAGATATATTGTATATTACTTTTTTCAAAGTAAAGGTATGGAAGTCTATTCTTGGGCTTTTATTGAACTTTAAGTAAGAACTCTTACTTTAAAAGTCTTTGGTAGTTCAGAAGATTTCACATTTATAGACATATAAACACAAAAGCAGACCTGTAATTTTAGTCCACTTATGAAAACACCAAACACAAGATATAAACACGTACAATATGTTGTTCTAAGTTTCTCTACTTTTTCCTTAATCATCAGAAAGGTACTCTATACAAGAGGAGATGATATTATTTTTTTTACAAATTACACTGCTGTTAACTTTTTTTTCTGTAGTAACTAGACAAAGTCATAGATGGATATGAATGGCATGATAAACTCTGCAAATTAATTTCTCTACATTTACCACTGTCATGGGTTTTAATGTTACTTCTTAATTCCTATTTTCTAATATGTAAATAGTAATTAATAAGAAAATCAAGAATCATGTACAACTAAAAAACATTCTATACTTCTTCACCATGAACAGTTTAAGAGTATGGGCAGTGGTGGATGGAAGATGGTAGACAGAAATGTTAATTCCTATATCATAGATTACATTACAGTCCTAATATTTGTGGTCCCTCCCTTAGTGAGCCTATCCTACAGAAGAATTACATTTCTTGCTTTCATCTGACCTCCTTTACTAATGAAATGTGAAAGTCCCATGTGCCAATTCCAAGCAGAAGCTTTAAGAGCCATGACACAAGTTCTCCCATCATTTTTCCTCCTCTCTTGCAGTTTAGGTCTCAGAATGGAGAGCACACAGAGCAGAGTTACAGCAGAACCACAAAATACTGTATAAATAATATAAAAAAAAATAAGTCACTGAAATTTTGGAGTTGTCTGCTATCACAATTTAGCAAAAGGTAACTAATACATCCTGATTTAAAGGGAACAAGAAAAAATGTCCAGTGTTATAAATATGCAGATATTTAAAATGTTAAATTGTATATGTATATCCATGGAAACTGTTCAAAGTGAAGTACAGGAGGCTACCATAATAGCAAGGCCCCTTTCTCCCATTTTCTTAGCTGCTTCCCTGATGTCTGAGATTGCATTTAATTTGAGCTCACTTACCTTTTCTTCCTACTTTCCAAAGATTATACAGTATGTCAATAATCAACTTACTGTATCATATATAGTTTAAAGGGATGGGAAAATAATACACATTGTGTAAAACAGAGGTGGTGGCCACCAGTTGGACACTAGCAATACTGTACACAGTAATTTTCTAATCCCTGATGCCTTCTAGTTTGATGCCTTGTGTGTGTGTGTGTGTGTGTGTGTGTGTGTGTATGTGTGTCTGTCTGTCTTGCTTGGATTGTTATAACCTAAGGCCTCATGCATGCTAGGCAAGCACTCTACCAATGAGGTACATTCCCAGCCCTTGTTATTGTTTAGAAAGAATTTAATTCCTCTTCCTATTGTAGAAGACAGCATCATCCAATTACTTCAAAAGTACCAGTCTAAAACACTTTCTTATAGGATTGCTACTTCACTCAATCCACACTGCAGAGGAAAAAGGTATCAGCAACCATATAATGAAAGGACTAGAATTATATAAAAAAAATGCCAATAACTCGTTGCTAATAAAGGGATTAAGATAGTATCTTACATTAGCACATATCTGAAGACCAACTTTAGATTGATCATGTTAATGAGAATCAACTGAATAGATGCAAACTTTAGTAGTTAGAATACAGCATGATTTAAACTTTTAAGTAACAATCTTAACTTTCAATAATTTCATGTAGAATGAATCAATATAAAGAAATGATTCAATTTATTTCATTCAGAATTTTCAACTTGGCCATTCTACTTAACTAAAATCTATAATGTTTTGGGCTATGAGATTCGCATATAACTACTGAAGTATTCCCCTTAATAAATACAATCTCAGGGTAACAGGCTTTATCAATCAGTTGGCAGGTACTGCCTATGCATGTAAACAAGGTCCCTTTGCCTACTAAATGCTCTGTGTGCATTATTTACTTTAATGCCTTTAGGATTCCCTGAATATCTGGCTTGTGCTATAATAGTGAACTAACTCAGCAACTCTTACAGCTCACAGCATTGCTAAATACCTTCTAAATATCATGGTAGCAGAAAATAAGCTGAGCAGAACAGGTCAATGCTAAAATTTTTCATTAATTCACTACTATGTCTAGGCATCAGTAACGCATTTCAAGGTAATAGAAAACATTACCCCCCCCCCCCAAAAAAGTAAACATTTCCTTAAATTTCACTGGGATGCTAGATAGCCTATTATAAAACCTACCCATTGTATTACAAGAATTTCACTAAAAGGTTTATATAAAATTTAGTTTTCATAACAAATTAAAAATATCTGCTGTTCTACTTAGTATTTAAAATATGAAATCCCAATTTTTTACACAAAATCTAGTATGTAATAGGGTATTCCTTATGTGGAAAAACAGGCAAAGTTAATATAATTTCCATTGCTCAAAAAATTGCTAATAGACATCTACTTCCTTCTGAAGTTATAGTCCTAGGAAAAAGTTATTTCACTGGAGAACTCTTCCCAAAACACCAAATTTTGGTACCATGATTAGAGGAGAATAAGAATTGGCATGTAAGGTTTAATTACTTTTTTTTAAGAACATCTCAGTTCACCTAGTAAAAGGGAATCTTTTAAACATGTCACTAAAGTCATCTGAATATTAACATATTCAACAAATAATTATTTACAATGAAAGAGAATTAAAAATTATCTTACACTTATATAATTTATGAGTAAATAGTCTAGAAAAACATTAGAGGCAAATGTTTAAACTTTGTCTCAATGCTTATATGCAATTGCTACTGTCTTTTTCTTAAGATTCTTCTCTTTCTAGCTACTGTGCAACTTCCCAGAATCCTTTTTTCCCCTCATTCTCTTTATTTTACTAATGGAGGCTAAAAAAATATACACTAATTAATTCTTTAATTATTGAACCCACAACTGAATCACAATCCCCAGGTGTCAATCAGTGACATCTACTTAATCACTGAACTTCTAATATCATTCAATTTGTTTTACTGTAGTTAGTATTTTCAATGACAACACCTTAATATTTGCTTTATCATTAAATATTAAGAATCAATTCTTTAAAAGCATAAAAGATAGGCTGAAATGATTTCTTTGCTTAAAAAGGTATTATAATTGACTTATTTGAACATTTAGGGAAATCACAGGATCAGATACCCCCTAGTAGTTCTCAAGCTATCAAGATATAAAACATGAAAAGCTAAAGTAAAATGATAAAACTAACATACACAGGAGTATACCTCTAAGTAGGCAAAAGGGAATTCACACTATGATAATACTTCTGAATTTGAGATTTATAAAAAAAAAATCAACTTAAAAAGATACTGGTGCAAAGAAAAAAAAGCACACTAAAGGAACATGATAAACATCTTTAAACATACCAACTGACATCTTCCGGAGGCCTGATTAGATTAGGCTTAAATTTTAATTCCAGAGGTCACAACTAGGACCACAGAATGGAAAATAAGAAGCACCTTTAGTTTAACTAATTATTTCTAATAATGAGAGATATTTAAAAACTGAAATATATTATCCTTCACTAAAATCACCATTTCTAGAAATTTTAGATCCACTAGAAAGGATTCTTTTTATTTTCTATTCTTTCATCAAACTATGCATTGAAATCGTTCCGGGAACACACTCAAAACTGGTACACAAAATTTTATTTAGTCGTTCTTCAGATACAAAGTAAATACTTTTTATAAAACCTTATAAATAATATTTGCTGTATGATGCATTGCTCTGACAAATATCTCCTTAGTAAATAATGACATGTAACTATATAATTTACATCTGTGTTAGCCAGTTTTCCATTGCTGACAAGAATAACTTAGAGGAGGAAAAGTTTATTTTGGGCTCAGTTTCAGAGGCCTCAGTCCATGGTCCTTGGACTCCACTGCCCTGGGCCCTAGGTGAGGCAGAAGGGCATGGTGGAGGAAAGCTGTTCAGCTCATAGTGGCCAGGAAGCAGAAAGAATAAGGTACTTAAGACAAAATATAAACCCCAAAGGCACACCCCTGGTAACCTACTTCTTTCAGTCATACCCTACTTGCCGATAGGTTATCACCCAGTACAGTAGCCCTTTCAAATAATTAATCTATCAAATGGCTAATTTGCTGATTAGCTTACAGCTCTCCTAATCATTTAACCTCTGAATATTCCTTCATAACACATAAACATTTTTTTTGAGGGGGGGAGAAGGACACCTCATATCCAAGTCATAACAGGATTCCTAAATTTAAATGTTATGATGTGATGGCTGGTATTCAATCTTTTTGTATCTATAAGGAATTATGTCTAGTGGCATAATAGAACATTTTCCTTAACCACATTGCTAAAAAACACAAAACACTGACTGCTGACTAAAAAACAATTACATATTTGACAGTGTCTAAAGATAATGGCATCAAACAAAATTCAACAGACAAGTGTAGAAATAACTACAAAATTTGACTATTTTTGTTCTAATGCAAACCAGAATATGCACACCTGAACACGTTTGATAAAATGGGTCAACGATAATATAAGCACTTAACTTTATAATGTTATTCCATAAAAAGGAGAAAAAAATCTCAATTTCTTTTGTATGTGAATACTATATATGTGTAATCAAAAAGTACTTTTTAACTTATTTGTTTTGTAATGCCCTGGGATGGAACTCAGGCCACCTCCCAAGCTAACAAGCACTCTGTACCCTCAGCCACTCAAAAATTATTTTTTCAAATTTGGTTAATTGCATATGAAATCTCATCTAGTATGAATATTAAAGACAAGCTTCCATCCTCAACTTCAAGACTCTATAAACATTATTCCATTTTTTTCTCCTAAACCTCTGCCCCAACTAATTTCATACCTAACACAAAACAGACGCAATAAATTCTAAACAGCTTTTGGGTTAATAATATCTCTAAGAAATCAGGTATAACCAATCAAGTATTCTTCAAAACTTATGAGGCACTAAGCCTATGCTTTCCCTTTTCAAAGATCCTTCTTCACCTGACACAGCACTAACTAAAAACCCTACTTTAGTCTGCCCTGGGATCCACAAAGTCCTTGGGGCCTGGGCCAAACACGTCTTGTTCACAAAGATTTAAAAGAACAGTAAATTTGCCAGGCCTGGTGGCACACACCTGTAATCCCAGCAGCTTGGGAGGCTGAAACAGGAGGATCACAAGTTCAAAGTCAGCCTCAGCAAAAGAAAGGCGCTAAGGAACTCAGTGAGACACTGTCTCTAAATAAAACATAAAATAGGGCTTGGGATGTGGCTCAGTGGTTAAATGCCCCTGAGTTCAACCCCCAGTATCCACCCCCCACAAAAAGAACAGTAAGTTTATGTGTCTTACCTTTATACATACCAAGTTTCATGGAAGATTTTAATTAAGGAGTTTCATTACTAAAAAGTCAAATAGCTACTACTCTATCTACATTCCAGACTAAATATTAACTCCCAAATGGCCTCAGATGACCCCCAAACAAGGATTCTCTGGGTGATCAGTGAGCAAAAAATGAACTATACAAGGTATTCAGAAGTAAAAGGAGAAGAAATTGATATTTTTTTCCTTGAAAGGACAAAGAAAAGAATAAGAGAGTAAGAATTTTGTGTAGGAAAAGAATAAAACTTTTATGTAGAAAAAAATGATCTATATAGAGATTGAGACAGGTTTAACATTTTAGAATCTAAGTAGATACAGTTTTTTCATCTACCAAAATATTCAAAAGCAAATGTTATTAAAAATATTAACAGAATCTGATACAATAAAAACTGTTCCTCAGTTTCTTTTGTATTAAACTTTATTTTTAAAGTACTTAGTCCCAGCAGGCTCTTTCAATTAATTTTCAGAGCAAATTATTTTGGATATTTTTTAACCATTTAAAAGAAAATATTTGAAGTTACATTAAATACTGATTTCATATTTTCTCCTTTGCAAAGAGCCCATATAGTAGAGATCAAGGCAAGGAAAATTTGGAAAACAATCACTAAACCACAGGTTTTTTTTCCCAAAAGCAAATAAAGATTTGAATCTCATTAACACAAGTTAGCCCAGAAATTATATGGGTATATTCCGGAGACAGGAACTTCATTCAGAAAGATAAACAATGGATATGAAGAATTGTTTGTGTATAGCAAATTCAAAAGTATTTGCATACAGCATTTCTTCTCTCCTAACTGCCCCCACCAAACACTTGAGTAGTTTAGGAAAACATTTTATTTTATTTATTTTTTTGTACCAGGAATTGAACCGAGGGGTGCTTCACCACTTAGCCACATTTCCAGCCCTTTTCTTTTTAATATATATATTTTATTTAAAGACAGGGTCTCCTAAGTTGCTTAGGGCCTCACTATATTGCTGAGGCTAACCTTGAGCTTGAGATCCTCTTGCTTCAGCCTCCCGAGCTGGGATTACAAGCATGAGTCCCCACACCCAGCTGCTATTTTAAAATATTTTTGCTCTAACTTTTCATTTATACTTTCTGCTCCCCAAAGTAATATAATAAGATTATCAAAGTTATATCCATTTGAATAAACATATTTTCCCTCATGCTTAAATAAGGCTTTTGGTACCTCCTGAAAACAAGGGAACACTGAAACTAATGTTGCAGACTGCAAGTTGGATGAGTGACTGATATCTCAAATAACTTTAAAATGGTAGGAGTGTTTGGATACTCTGCAAAAAAAACTGTGGATAAATTTGTTAAAGTTAATAGTTAACAACATAGCAAACAGGATAGTAGTTTCCCAAGTTGAGTATATTGCCATTGTGCTACATTAGCTGAAGTACACAAAAGCTACAAAAGGTAAAATGTTTGCAATGCTTTACAAAGAAAATGAAGAAAAAATGCACAGAGTGAAACATGACAAACTCTTACAAGCTTTTAAGTGTAAAATTCTAGACATCCCAGCAATGCACTTCAGCGAACTACCAAGTACATTCCACTTTTTGGATCATTTTGGGAACATTAAATCTTTTCATGTTAAAGCTACTCACTTGATGTCTGATGCCAAATGCTATTAAATGCAAATGCTAACCTTTTATTCCAAATTGGAAGTAAGTATAATTTGGGAATTTTTCATCAAGTTTTTGGGGTTTAGACTAAAAATCAAAAGTTGGAAAATAGGCCATGCAAAGTATTTGGGAAGAAATACAAAGACATTTAATTGCTTAGTTTCTGTTATAATTATAGACAATATGATCTTTAACATTCCTTAGTTCTAAAATTGTTTTTTAAAGTAGCATTCATTTACATCTAATCCAATGCAGCCCTAGTAAATAACTACCTGTATATCTGATGTTAAGCCATCCAATGTAAATGCTCAACACATTTCTTATGTACCTAAAGATGAGGGCACTGATAATTTACTTTATAAGAACTGTTCTATTGTTGGCATTTTCATTTAGCTTTTGTTTTTTAACAAGTTAAAATGTGTTAAAAGTTGGTTACTATTACAAAATGAAAAACTTGTTAACTGTAAAACACAGAAACATATTAATGTTTACAGTCAAACTATTGTGGTATACTTGCTAGCATAACTGTTTTCAACTGAATAATTTAGAGTAGCACTGTAATTTTAAAAGCTGCATTTCAAAGACAAATTTTATTGTCAAAAACTATACTAGAAGTAGAAGTAGATACAACAGTGGAAACAGGGAGTTGTATTGAAGACATGAATTCCACTGCCATCTCATACAGAAAACATTTTAAAAAGGACACAGGAGTAAGTGAAGAAGAAATCACCGTATACTAGAAAATTTTAAGAAGACACTAGGAGAATGAGACTTTACTAGGCCTAAGAAATATGCATGATTAACAAGAGGAAGCTGGGGGAGGGCACAGTTTGAAAAGGAAGATGACATACTCTGAGGCATGAAGAATGTTGTAAGATAAAAGCTCAAGTCAAAAAGTTGGAGCTAATGGTTTAAAAAAGTCTAGAACTAGATTAGATGAATAAAATAAAAGGAAGGGGTGTAACAAGTGACATGGTAAAACCTCTAAAAATAAACTTTATTTTCCAAAAAGGACAGATTACATGAGCTTGAGACATTTCACGAGTGGCTTAAAAATACCTTCATCTTTGATTGTGTGCTGCATATTTTCTAGAGCATAGAACTCTTTTCCTGTAAGGTTAGTAAAGATATGCACTAGAAAACAGATTTTTAGATCAAATGCTTCTCAAATTTTAATGTTTATATTGAGTCACTTGAGTTTATTAAAATGTAGGTTGTGAGTCAGTAATTCTAGGAGGGCACTGGAGGAGCCGCCCCTGGCACTTGGCTGGCAGCTGTGAATGTATCAAGTGTGTAAGGGAAACCTACACTCACACAGGCCTGACAGGAATACCTGCAGGAAGGAGCTTTCCACTGTAGCAGGCCAGAAAGGCAAAGGCCACCGCCCCATAATTAGCATAACTGTTGCCAAAGAAACCTTAGAGGGCCCAGATTGGACTCTAAGCAAAGGTGTTAGTGAAAACATGATTGGACAAGATACAATCCCTACTTAGCATATCTATATGTTACATGATTAGACACGGTTAAAAACCCTGATTAACATAAGGACAAACAGGTAATAAATCTTAATTTACTATTTAAGAACAAAACATTCCCACAATAAAAGAGTCAGTAGGCAGCCCACAACTCGTCTACTTTTCACTGGACTCCTGATGCCTGCGTCCTTGGCATCGTGCCGTTACCCCCGCATCTGAGTGAAGTCGAGGCGGACTTACTTCAGGGTCCAAGGTTGTTTTCCTAATAATTTCCCAGGTAATGGTCATAGAATCTACAGTTCATGAACCAGTTTGAGTAACTAGATTTTAGATAAATTCTAGCCTTGAGATTAAATTACATTTTGGTAAAGTGGCAAAATGTTACATTTTGTGAATTTCACTGAAAAGTTAAAAAAAAGTCATAAACATGGTGAAAATAAAGGTAAATTATGAAAAAAGGGGCATTAACTTTTAAATATATATACATATATGTGTATATATGTATATGTATATGTTAGGTCTAATTGGGTGGCTGCAGGGGGAGGGAGCAAAGTCACCTAGCAACACACTGTGCCAGAAGTGACCAATGAGGCATACCTGCTGACCCTGACGTCCACCTTGGGTCCACCTTTTCCTGGGCAGAACCCAGACCCCCTTCCTCTGTATAAAAACCCTGAGCAGCCAAAGCCACGTGCGATTTCTCCTGGCTCTCCCACTCCGACTTTCACCCCCGGGGGGCTGGAGATTTCGCCCGGGACACACATTCCAATAAAATCAAGCTACCACTATTGTCTGATTCTGGCGAGTGCACTCCTTTTCGCCCCACCGCCGCCTTTGGGAGCTCTACCGGCCGGGTCCTCCCGTCGCCCTTTCGTGAGTTTTACAGTATATATGTGTAGAGAAAGAGAAATCTTAACAAAATTCAAGATCTTGAGCCTAATAAAATCTTCTTAAAAACTTAAAATTATTAATTTTAGAGAAAAGGAATGACTTGTGCTTGTACAGGTTAACTACTGCGAACATTAAGAAATAGACAATATGTTATTTGAGGCAACAATTTGGTTAGTGTTTTGTCAGGTTACCTGTAAACTTTCTAGTGCAACAGACTTACTGACCTAGACAAGTGTATTTGAGAAGTATATTCTTTAGCAATAGCTCTGAAGAAAATTCATTAACCTGTAAAAAAATATGCTCAAGTCCTTTGTACCTGTGGATGCATTTGGTCATGCATTAACTGTCCTGGTCAATCCTTGGGACATTTCATTACTTGGAGCAAATTTCCCTAACCACTAAAAAGTCCGATGTATATGAAAGCAAACATATGATGAAATCCTGTAGCAAGATAAAAGCACAAAAACCACTTAAAGGAATTATGTGTAGACCAACAACACATGGATATTGTTGACCTCAAAATAAGTAGTTCTTACCTCCTACACCAATCTGGTACAACAAATGAAAAGTTAGTAAGGATCATCCATTGCTTCATTCTAATAATGGATGTAGAATATATCTGTTTTCATAGTTAAAAAACTCACAGTATTTGCATTTGGGATACAATCTAACTCTTCCACATATTTATAAGATTAAAGATTATAGTACCTGGCCTGTTACTATATATCTTTAAACAGATTCTCTTCCATCTTTAGCTGACATAAGCAATGTAATCACATACAGGTGAAAACACTCTGGAGGTAAGTATTTTTTAAGATAATGGCTTTAGTGTGCTACACAATACCTGCCTGATGGACTTCAACTTTAATCTGTATCCCCCCAAATTTGCTGGAATTTTGTGTGGGCCTGGAATTCTACCATGCTTGAGGGAGAATTTTTTATGCAGATGTTATGAAGAGAATATTCAATGCTCTACCATTCTCTCCCCTCCAGCATTTGGCCCTTTGGATTTCTTAGTTACACAAAATTATTTTTCTGCTTTAGCTCCACCCAGCACTAAGAATTGGAAAATGCCTTCAAGAAAAAAATCAAAATGAATAGGGAGATTCATTTGATAACCCCTTTTTTTCTCAAAATCTACAGGCCGTCAAGTCCAGGCTATACTCTTAGTTCTCCAAGGACTTCATGGAGCTGCATTTATATATGGCCCAACTTTTTAAATGTTTCAGTAGCACAGTCCCCTTTGATATAAACTTACAGACAAAAACCAGAAGAATGGGGCTGGAACTAGAGCTCAGTGGTAGAGCACTTGCCTAGCATGTGTGAGGCACTGGGTCTGATCCTCAGCACCACACAAAAATAAATAAAATAAAGACGTGTCCATTTACAACTAAAAAAATAAAAAAATATTTTTAAAAAGGCAGAAGAACCCGCAGGCTCATTTAATTTCTATTATTGTGGTTTTAATTTCTAAAAATTTTGTATGATTCCTAAATCTATGCTGTTTTTATGATTTCCTTGCAGATGTTTTCAGGGGTGTCATAATTCATAAGCACAATTGTCTTAAACCTATACTTAATAATTTCAATATCTGAAGTCTATGAAGTTCTGATTCTGCTGTCCTCACTGGCTCTTGTTCAGTTGTTTCTTCATATGCCTTGATATCTCAAAAGTACTTGCTTGAAAATGTCTTTGTAGGGATTCACTGAGGTCTAAGATAATGTGCCTTGTCTATAGAGTCTTACATCTGATTTAAGGGTCACTACAGACTGGATTATCACCAATCAAATTGTGCCATATACCTATGATGCAAATATGTATCGAAGTCAGTCTGTGGCCATACTTCTGTTAATTTCTTTTAAAAAGTTCTGTTTTATTCTCCTCTTTTGATCAGCATTAATCCATACGTCTTTTTTAGTCCCTAACTAGTTATAGGCTGTCAAGCAAAAATCTTTTTATTTATCTAGTATGTTTCATTAATTTCTGTGGAAAAGTTGATCTGAGTACTTTACCTTACTATTTGTGTGTGCTGGGGGTGGGTACCAGGAATTGAACTCAGGGGCACTCAACTATGGGGGGTTCTGAGGGGAAGAGTTTCTGTTGGAGGACTATGATGCTGGCTATCAATTAATTACTAATAAACTTATCTAATCAATAAACACAAGAGCCAACAGTATCTTCAAATGAAGTGGGTGTGGCAGACTGGGCCATGCCAGCTCTGGCCTCCAACAAGATGGAGAAGCCCTCCTTCACCTTTGTTTATACTTGCACAGACAGGTAAAGAGGGACCAGGAGAGGCTGCTTCTCTGAGGAACAGAATGGAGTGGAGTTAGGGAAGTCATTTGCTTAGAGAATCAGCATTCCCTGAGGTAATGAGCCACCTGAAACAGTCTGCCAGTTCCTGGGAATCAGACCTCTGTATCCCATGGCTTAACCAATCCTGATTCTGCTAAACATGGATGGCTTCCCACACTCAACCACTGAGCCATAACTTCCTGTCTTAGTCTCCCAAGCTGCTGGGATTACAGCATGTACAATGGCACCCGGCTTACTTACCATTTTAAGAAACTGTATACTACTGGTACCGTACCTTATTATCATCTTATGATCACATTTTCAGAGACCTTCCCTGCTCACCAAATCTAAAATAGCCTCCCTACTCTTCACTCTACCCTATTGTTTCCTTTATAGCACAATTACTCTATGAAATCATCTCGTTTACGTATTTTGCTATCCCTGAATGTAAACTCCAATGAAACATTAAGGCTATCTATCCTGTTTAGCAAATATATCCCCAGAATTTATCTAGCAACTACTGCTACAGCATAACTGTTCCAGTAGATATTAAAGGAGTCCATTAAATCATTATAGAATTGTAAACCTGAGGTTTCCATGAACTAGTATGCTCCCAAAAGCCTTTCATTGATTTTCTCTATTTAGAAAAACCTACAAATTCTAACAGCTCAATCTCATCATAGTGGCCAAATCTAATCCCCTTGTTCACGTCTTCTGTATGTTGCCCAAGAAATGCTATATGAAGAGAAATAAAATATGCTGGTTATCCTGTACTGCATTCAGGAGAGCAATGGTAGGGCTACATTTAGGTCTCCCTCTAGCTCAACAATTTCATGACCTTAGTTTTCTAATATAGGGGAAGGAGGACCCTGAGGGACAGGCTGCCTTCACCTTACCACTGCAATCTCTTGTAAGTTCCTTTGAAATTGTTCCCAGTGAGTTGGGTACTGTCCATAGGCTCAGTCAAAATATTTTGATATAACTAACAAATTGCAGGTCTGTTCCTGCTCTGTGAACCTTTTGTGTATTCTAAAACTACCTCCTTATACTCACAAGGGGTCCTATAGGTCCAGATTATAACACAGGAAAAAGATGTGGGTTCCATTTTAACCAGTTTCTTTTCTGAGACTATGAGAAATTCCTCCTGCAGGATACCTAACTCAGGGGGCTGGGACAGCCCCTCTTGTACCACAATTCCACTAAGAGAGTTTGCTATTTATCAGTCTCTAACCCCTGTTGTGGCTTTATCTCCCAGAAAGGGAGCTGGATCTCAAGGGGACATAGTTGATGCTTCACCAGGAGAAGAGGAGCTGGACCAGACAGTAGAGGACTCATGGGATTAACTGTGTTCTTCACGGCTACTAGATGCAGAGAAGGTCTCACAGCACCAGGCCACCTCCATCCCAACTCCAACTTTAGGAGTTTAGGACTCCAACATAGTCAACCGTGGGCTCTCTATCATCTCAGCCTATGGCTGGAACAAGGTGAAAAAATATCCAAAACACACATATCATTGGCTTTAAATAGTATTCAGCTCGATGACACTGAAAATCCTCATGAGCTGACCTAAGCTACAAGGTAGGGAGTGTCAAGGGAAGCTTTACACTCCTCAAGTAATCTGCTCAGAGGTCAGATTAAAGGCATTTACGCCTATTCAAGCCCTTCAGGATATCCCTCCTTCCTCCTTGCTTCCTGTCTCCAGAGTCATTTCTCTCTGTCCAGAACGCTGAGAATCACAGCTGATTAGCTAAGAGGATCTGACTACAGACAGAGGTGACATGGAATTGGCTCATGTTTTCAGTCAGTAATAGACTATTACTTGTGAGGGCCTCAAGTCCCTTGGGAGCTTTTTCTGTATGTTTCCTCAGTATCAAGGAACAAGCTGGGGAACAACCTTCAATGAATAAGCCAGTGTCATTCGTTTATTCACTCATGTAATTTACTGAGTAGCTGTGACATACCAGACACTATGTTAGGTTCTGCAGATAATGGAGGAACACAATTGAGTGAGGAAAACTGCTCTTTCCAGTTTTTCTCTCTTGAGGACTACAGGCATCAGTGGCCCCAATTCAGCTCAACTGAGCAGTGAGAGCATCCTAGTCCAGCATCCCTTTAATTTCAGCTTCTAGAATCCTTAAAGTATGAATCCCTTTAGTTGGGCACTAGCTGTCACAGCCACCCGTGGGTAACATTTGCCAAAGTACAGATACTGGATCTTAGGTTATAGGCAGACCCCATCCCAGGTCCATCTGGAACTTTTATGGGTAGCTGGCTTCAGGTTTGAAATCTGTATCTAAAAGAATAAGTCTGCAATTTTGCTACCAATGCATCTAAGGTTCTTACGTCATTATTTCTTATTCATTTTTCACATAGAATTCTACCACCACCATCATCACCACCACTACTGGATAATGGAAGGAAAAGTGACTTTTCCTTTTTTTTAAGTTGCAGATGGACACAATACCTTTATTTATTTATTTTTATGTGTGTGCTGAGGATTGAACCCAGTGCCTCACACATGCTAGGCAAGTGCTCTACCACTAAGCTACAACCACACCTCCACTTTTCCTTTTTAACATCAACGCCTTTCCCCAGTGAATCTGTTTCTCTTCCTGGCAGGTATGGATCAGGAGCTGGGAGGTTCCTGGTAAGGATGACCAAGATGCCCAGCTACTGCTGAGACCCAGTTCTGGTGGTCATTCCTGACAGATTAAAGGAGATCACTTTTAAAGCAGATGTGATACAGTTCACTGTGAGTTCTGGCTTTTACTCCCACTTTATGCCCCCAAATAACTGAGAACAGTGGCTATAACCAGATTTTAAGTTTCTGGTGAATGGAATGAACTCTAGGTCCAGCTCTACCAAAAGATTTCAAGAGTATAATTCTATATGTCAAATATACAGCATTAATAAAACTTTTCTATACTGGCTGATCAATTTCAAGGGGTTTAGAAAAGTTAAAAAGTGTGGCCTGCCCTGCCCCACTGCACATTGCTGGTTTTTTAACATGAGTTTTGGTTCTTGATAATCAGATGCCTTTTGATTCTGAGCCCTGTCACCCACATGCTAACC
The DNA here is from genome assembly GCA_020662805.1 of Glaucomys volans. Lineage (NCBI taxonomy): Eukaryota > Metazoa > Chordata > Mammalia > Rodentia > Sciuridae > Glaucomys > Glaucomys volans. The sequence continues at coordinate 327,055 of JAJEJO010003467.1, read as the reverse complement.
CAGAGCAGGATACTGAGGTACTTCCCAGAAGGACCCTTGCTTAACTCTTGCAGAGGGCACAGGGCACATTAAGAGCAAAAGACTATGTGGTTAATGGATGACTGTAGAATAGGTCCGTACTTGACTGCAGAAGTGATTCTCTTTTCCAAAAGCTATCCTGATAGCAGTCTATGTTGGTTAGAGGGCCTGAAAGTACCACCATGAATGCAGGGACTGGCTATGCACATCCAGAAAGTCTGCGGATTCCCAACACTTCACAACTAATTCACTAGTCCAAAAGTCATCAATACACAGACAGTGCTTAAGAAAAATATTTTTTAAATATAAAAGCTAAAACTCTTATGTGTATGTTAGTGTTTTTAAGAGCTTTCAAATATTAAGATTGTGAATGATTCTAAATCATATCTTGACAAATGGATTAGTACTCATCAGAGCCCTTAAATGCCAAAATAATCATACATGCTATAAAAGTAGATATTTTTACATAGCTATGTAGATGTTTAGAGTAAAATGATAAACATTATAATTTTTACATTTATATGCATACTTCTGAAAACAAATCAGTCAATTATTAAATCACCTTCAGATTTTTAATTCCAACATTTAAATAACCATATAGTTTGGACTCTTTCAAAAAGCACTGATAAATTAGCAGAGATGAGAAAGGGAAAGAAATTTCTTACAACTTATTTTTCTTCTTTTTTTTTGAGATGTATTCTCACTATATTGCCCAGGCTGGCTTCAGCCTCCCACGCAGCTAGGATTACCTACCTCTGTATCCAGCTCCTACAATTTTATCAAGTTGAAACTTTATTCTTGATACCTATAACATTTTTTAAACAAGCATTAACTATTCTTTATTCTGCAGCAGCTGAGTTAGCACTACAAGAGAAAGTTTTGTCAAAAGCATGATTAGAAATTTGAAATATTTATATTTCTATTTTAAGTATCTTCAGTTAACTGAATTCCAGAAAACTTCATTTTTTCACAAAACTATGTACTTTGTTATTTGAAGGTATATGATCAAAATACTGAAAATCAGAGTGATAAGCAAAATGCATACATTTAAAAAATTACTTAAGAAACAATACAGCTTCCATTCTATAATAAAAGGGTCTAAAATTGTTTTATTTATACCAGAATCAAGGATAACCATTGCCACTATACTATAAAGTCTCATATCTTACTATTAAATATTAAATTATACTTTTACACTTTCCTTCTGAAACCACCACTATTGTTTGTTTGTTTATTTTTAAAGAAACTAAATCCCCAGAAGGGGGGCATCTTTGTGTTACAAATTTCAATCTTACCTTACAGCCTTATCACAAGTTCTTTCAGATTCTCAAATTAGTCAACAGTCAACTAGAAGCAGCTTTCACTGAGGAACTCTGTAAGCCAGGTCCTTGAAAGGGAATTTTGTTGCTTACAAGGTTAAGAGAAACCTTGTCAGATTTCTATACACATGATAAAAATGTGTCATAGATATAGGTGCACTCCTTCCCTCAACTTCTGCTGGGTTTGAGATTCCTAAATATGGTTGCATAAATTAAAAATGGAATCAAAGAGTTTTAAAAACCTTTTGAAATGAAAGCCAGTTGAAAATATGGCACCTGACGCAAATATGCACTAAAGTATACTGAAAAAATGTGCAAAACTGTATTATCTGTGGAACATTACTGTGTGCTGGTACAAACACTAGCCTACCAACCTGAATCAAGGAAAAATGCAATCACATAGAATAGAGTATGTAATTGTGAAATAATTCTTTGAAATGAAAGCCAGTTGAAAATATGGCACCTGACATTGAATATTTAAGCTGAAGGAATTCGAGAAACAAAAGGTACACAATAAAGATTTTCTGACCTTCCCCTGACAGAGGCCATAAACTTTTCTATGACAGGTACTCTCCTTACACCTTGAGGAAAGGGGTATTCTTATCTCCACAGACATAGGTTACAGAGCAATCCGAACCAACAGGTCCTGCCACACAACTCCAGTTTATTATATTTAGCTCATACTTTTTCTTTATTCTATGACAATTTCCACAACCTTTCACTTCAACACACCTAGCATAAAAACACATGAGTATAAAAACACATGAGGTTCAGCTGTTTATTCCGGTCTTGATTTCTTTATGAAAGCTCCTTTGTTAGGTCAAACTTGTATTAAATAAATTTTGGTATGTTTTTTCCTGCTAATCTGTATTTTAAGGGACCCCATTCAACGAACCTAAGTTGGGCACAAAGAAAGGATATTTTCTTCTCCTCTATGCAGTACATAAAAGAAACAGAAAATTAAAATATTACAAAATTCTAGATAACCTGAACTTTCAAAAGTTACTCAAGACAGGAAAGTTTTCCAGATAGTTAAAACCTAATCTCTTTGTATACTTAATCATGTTGATTATTAAATTCTATCTTTTATTAAAAAGAATGTTTTGGACATATTTTATCTTCTTCTACTGATACATTAATGTATCAAAAGGCCAAACTATACATTTTCTTATTTAATTCATATAACAACTCTTTGAGACAAATCTTACCTCCATTTTGCAGTTGAAAAAAAGCCTTGAAAATTTAAGCTTCTTGCCAAAGTAAGTGGCATACTTGGGATTTAAGTATATGATGTAAATAAAGTGTCTGCCCAATTTTTAAAAAAAGAAATTACTACTACCATGGTTTTATCTGACGTGCACATACACAAAGCTTCAATAGTGAAAGTAGTTTATATGCTGAGTCAAACTATTGAAAGAAAGGGAAGAAAAAAATTAAACCACATTATCTTTAATATAATGGATCGATACCCTCTGAATCCCCAAGAGAACTGTGATCAATCTTTTAACTGAATTAAAGTACAAAACAAAGAGTATAATTCACATCTCGGTATGCTAGGAGGAGGGCATTAGTAGGATAAGAGAGAACAAAATCAAAGTCCTAGCAAAATTAGATTTATTTAAAAGATGCTTTTTTGAGTGCTAGAAAACAGAATAAGAAAACCCTCTTGGTGAGGAAATAAAGACCTCCAGATTTAGGGCAAAAAACACTACAAACAAGATCCTATTCAGAGAGGAAGAAGAGTCACAGAGAAAGATATGTTAGTGCCTGTTGTCTAGCCTTCAGACATGCAGTTGTTCTACAATTTCTTTTTTCATAGAAGATGTAAGACAGGAAAAGCCTTGAGCAACAGTCACAATGATGTCTCCTACGAAGCCTGCACTGCACCATTCCCATTGATTTTGCTTCTAATCTCAGACACCAGAAATCTTAGAATTCTTTTTTTTAATCTTACTTTCCATCTTCTTTATGTGACCTTAAAAATATTTTATTTTCTCTTAGATCTACAGCCCTACTACAGGTGGAACTGAGGTGACAAAGACTGATAACCCATCACTGGATCAGCATGGGAAGTAAGTCACTCATCCTGGAAATCTGCATTATAAAAGAAAAAGAAGTTGCAGATTCAAAAAGGCAAAAGAAGGAAGTAGAGGTTAGTCAAAGGGGAATAATAATGCTACAAATTTGAAAGAAGTGTTGTGTATTCTTGGCCAAATGATCACATCATTTCTCTTATATACTGAGCAAATGGATTTCTTGTTACTATATGACAGCTACATGAATATATTCTTGAGCACAATCTTAAGACTCAGTAGAAAAGTATTATAAATAGCATGAAAATATTTTAGGGAAAAAGAAAGACATGCAAGGTCTCAAAAGAGAGGAGAAAAGCATACATACAGATAAAAAGCAGGCACACTTAAGATGTAAATATGAACATCCACTTCATCATGGAATGTCTCAAAGATCTGCTTGAAAATGACTATATGGGAAAATAAAGTAAGAAGAGTGAAGTTATTTTATGGACTTTTAGTAGTATGAGCTGGGATTATTAATTTTGAAAATTTACTGTATGAATGCCTGAGACCACCGTGACCCCTCCTAGGGTCCCTGAGAGAAACTCCCACAGTCAAATCATGGTCCAAATTTCTTAACAATATGTCCACCATAAGCTGCATTTATAAAGGAAATAAGGTTAAAGTTAATGTTATCTAGTCTTGAAAACAGGGATGAGAACCAAAGGCAGAATAGTTGGCACTCTTTCCTTAGTATGTGAAATAAATAGTTCTCAGTGTTGAATATGTTTTATTACTTGGTGCACATGCTAGTTTAGGTTGATTTGGAATAAATCTGTTTCTTTACCATTACTTTTTCTGGCTTACACCGCTTACAGGGAAAGCAACATTTAGGGAAACAAATAGGATAGAGTTTTCCTTCAACCACAAAATAAACAATGGGCAAAGAGTTGAAATAATTTTAATAAGGAACTAAGGCGACAGAGAGACAATTAGAGTTCTTGTAATCAGTTCAATTATCCGTAATAGAGAATACAATTTAGAAATTGTATATAAACAAAACCTTTTAATTTTGACCATTACCTTCTAATTTAGGAATCACAAATTTTAATCACAAAAGATTTTGCAAAAATCCGATGAAAGCATCAGAGTTGTTAAGAAAATTTAAGACTGATTTTCACTACCATTCATTTTTAATCTCTGAAGTAATAAGCATAAGGCAGATAACAAGAATAAGAAACAGGTCAGGCACAGTGGTGCATTCTTATAATCCCAGCTACTTGGGAGGTTGATGCAGGAAGATAGCAAGTTAAAGGTCAGCCTGGGCAAGTTAATGAAACCAGACTCAAAAATAAATTAAAAAAAAAGAACTGGAGATGTGGCTCAGGATATAGCACTCTTCAATTCAATCCCTTATATTGCTCCCCCCCAAAAAAGGAAAAGGACACAGAAAAACAGATTCTATTTTTTAAAAAATCTACAATTTGGTAATCAGTATTTGAAAAATAGCACACTTCATAATTTCTACTATAAAATCAATGTAGTGTATATTATTACTTCAGGGTAAGCACTTTTTAAAAAATCTGCATCTAATAATGGTCTTTTTGAAAAATCAAAAATAAAGGCATCTTTTGAAATTTATGTTCAAGAACTATATCATATTTTGGAAAAGCATGTCAGTTAAAACAGATTTCTATTCCACCACAAATGAATACGAATGGCAAAGATTAAGAGATAAGCCCACTGTTTAATATATGTATAGCATGAAGGCAAAAAATATAGAAATAAAATTAAAAACAATTCTGCTATCACAAAAAATCTGCTACACTATTTATATTTTACATTAATAATCATTTAATCTAGAAAGTAAAGAGCATTAAAACCACATTTGATGGAAATCTTAATTTTAAACCAAGGAATCTCAGGAGATTAAAAAAGGACATAATGGGCCATCTGGTCTAATTCTTGCAAACCAAAGCACTTTCAAGAATATGTACTCATTCCTTGAGCAAATTTTTATTAACCATATGTAATATCCTACATTGTTCTGAAGCCTTAAAAATTACATCAACAAACAAAAATAACTGTTCTAGTGAAATGAGAGATAATTTTTTAAAATCCAGATTAGTAAATTGCATGTTATTAAAAGATTCTAAATACTAAAAATAAAAATAAAACTGAGAATTAAATGTACTTAGATGGGTCAGCACTGCAATTATATTTTTTTACTTACAAAGGAAAGAATTTTATTTAGCTCATGGTCCTGAAGCCTGAACGTCTAAGACCAGGCAGCCCTACCTGCTGAGCTTTCTGAAGAAGCCTTTCTGGATACAACACAGCATGATGGATGGCATCGTGGTAGGACTGGTGCCAGAGAAAGAGATCACATGTGAGATAGAAAGCAAGAGAGATTCAAGGGTGGGTGCTATGGTTTGGATGTAGTATGTCTCCCAAGAGTTCATGTGTTAGAGGCTTTGTCCCCAGGATAGTGGCAACAGGATAGGGTGAAACCTTTAAGAGGTAGGGCCTATTAGAAGATGATTAGGCCCACTATTTGTCATGGGACTCTCACCACAGTCAACACTATGCTGTTTGGATCTTTTCCCCCCCCATTGGTTCCTTTTAGTAATACATGACAGAATTCATTTTGATATGATTATACAAGTATGCAATGTCTTATTCTAAGGACCCCATTCTTATTGATGTAAATGATGGTGGGATTCACTATGGTATATTCATATGAACACACAGAAAAATCATTCTGGATTCATTCCGTATATTTCCTTTTCCTAACTCCCCTCCTTTCCCTTCACCATTTGTCTAATCTACTGAATATCTACTCTTCCCTTCTCCCTGCTTATTGTGGGTTAGCTTCCACATATCAGCAAAAACACTACTTTTGACTTCTTGGAACTGGCTTATTTCACTTAGCATGATAGTCTCCAGATCTATCCATCTACTGGCAAATGTCATGAAGTCACTCTTTTTTATGGCTGAGTTTTACTCTATTGTGGACATATACCACATTTTCTTTATCCAGTCATCTGCTGAAGGGTACCTAGATTGGTTCAATAGCTTAGCTATTGTGAACTGAGATACTATGAACATTGATGTGGTTGCATCAATGTAACATGCTGATTTTAAATCCTTTGGATATATACCAAGGAATGGGATAGCTGGGTCAAATGGTTGTTCCATTCCAAGTTTTTTGAGGAATATCCATACTGCTTTCCACAGAGTTTGCACTAATCTTCAGTCCCATAAGCAATGTGTAAGTGCACCTCATCCACCACATCCTCGCCAACGTTTATTGTTACTTGTATTCTTGATAATTGCCTCTGACTGGAGTGAAATGAAGTATCAGTGTAGTTTTAATGTGCACTTCTCTAATTACTAGAGATGTTGAACATGTTTTTCGTATTTGTTGACTATTTTTTTCATATTTGTTATTTCTAGATCTTAGGTCCACAATGGAACAGAAGCAAAAATAAACCCACAAAAATACTGCTACCTTATATCGGACAAAGAGCCAAAAACATACACTTCAGAAAAGGTAGCCTCTTCAGCAAATGGTGCTGGGAAAACTGGAAATCCATACGTAGTAGAATGAAATTTAACCCCTATCTCTCACCCTGCACAAAGCACTGCAGTTTTATATAGGAAAGGCAGAGGTCTCTCGTGCTAAAATAAGTGTTGTTTAACCAGAGTTGAAAGTGAGGAAGCAAACCATTTAGCTCATCTAAGGAAAGGGTTCTAGGTGGACAGAACAAGTCAAATGCCTATAGAAGGAGCATACATTTGATATCAGCAATGTTCAGACCACAGTGAACTGGCACAAAAGAACAGGAGATAAGGTCAGAAAGATAATGGCAGAGCCAGAGAGGGCATGTGGACCATGGCAAGACTTAAGTTGTGGTAGAGACAAACTGATCTGGAGCAGTTCCCTGATTCTGAGGTTTTCAGATCAAAGCAAAAGCAGCAGCTGCTCCTTAGGCTGTCTAATTCTGCAGTATAGTTTTGAGAGCCCTTCCTGGAAGCTTAGTCCACTGTTCCCAAACCTTCCCAACAATTCCCTATGCTATAAAGCATTTTTAAAAACCTGGGCTAAAACTAACAGTGGATTCATTTGTCTGAGAGTAAGAACTTTGGCCAATGCAACCCTAGTAATGGAGAAAAAGTCTATGGGCTGTACCCATGAAGTTGGGGGGAAATAGCAGTGCCAAGCAGAACAGGGAGTATTTTATCTAGGCTAGGGTGAGTAATGAAAACAGCAAAGGTCATATGAGATACATGATATATTATATGTCCATGGATGTCATAACCAATTACCATAAACCTGGAGACTTAAAACAACACAAATTTATTATCTGACATCTGGAGAAGAGAAGACCTAAATGGATCTCTCTCAGAGAATCTATTTTCTTGCCTTCTGCTTTTAGAGTTTGTCTACACTCCTTGATTCAGTCCCCTCTTCCACCTTCAAAGTCAGTAAAAGCTAGTAAAGTCTTTCTCACCTAGTGCTTCTTCCTTCTATAATTTAAGAATCCTAAATAATTACGTTGGGCCCATATGAATAATCCAAAATAATCTCCCTTTTTTTAAAGAGAGCTATCAACCTCGTCTGCTATTACTAATGTCCTTTTGTCATATGACATAACCTCTTGTGAGAGGCATTATTCCACCTATCAAGGCTAAGAGAATTAGAAGACTGGATGGATAATAAGATGCTTAGGATGCAAAAATTGTTTAGCAATAAGGTATCAACCTATACAAACTATTGCAGTCCTGAAATGGACAAAGTATAACAAAGATAACTGTAATAAATAATATCCAAGAAAAAAGCTTTTTGTAAATTTATATACATAAATATTTATATAAATGTTCTTTTTCAAAACCCCCACTAAATGATATAAGCCTTAAATCACATATTTAAAGGAATCACATTTTTTCTTTTTTTGGGCGGGGAGCACTGGGAATGGAATGCGGGGCTTCACACATCCTAGGCAAGTGCTCTCCCACTGAGCTACATTCCCAGCCCATGAAATCATTTTAATAAAACAAATTTTAAAAATATATTTGTAGTAAATACAGAGAAAATTGTCCTTGACAATAAGAAATTAGGGCTGTTCTAGAAAATCTGTGAAGTAGGTTTTTGTTTTTTTGGTACTCGGAATCAAACCCAGGGGGCACTTTATCACTGAGCTATATTCCCAATCCTCACTAAGTTGCTACAGCTGGCCTTAAATTTGCAATCCTCCTGCTTCAGCCTTTTAAGTCACTGGAATTGCAGGCATGAGCCACCCAGCCCAGCATTTTTTTTTTTTAAAGAAATAAAGCATTAATGCATTACAAACAGGTGATCAGCTCACTATGCCAGGCAAAGCTTGCAAACTTAAGGTGACTTTATAAAAGAATAACTGTGCTACTGTTTTAAAACAATAGGTGGCATTTCCTACCTTCTAAATGAATAGAATGGTTGGTTTCCTTTGCATGATTCCTGTAGATCAAAATTACAAATAGTATGAATTAAGGTGAAGTAATGGGGGGAAAGCATGCAGTAAAATATCATAAAAGGCTTAGAAGTTTTAGTCCTTGAAAATATGTTCTTTCTACGATAAAAATCTTCCTAAACTAATGAGACTAAGAGTGCTTTACACTCTTGGCCAGATATTTTGTCAAGCAAAGAATGTAGGCTGATAATTCTTGTTTTGTTTTGTTTTTAAGGAAATTTAACCTCAAATGCATTCCAAAAAAGAATTATAAATGTGTACCAAGATTATAACTGGGATTACTGTTAGAAATGTATATACTTTCAAGAAAAACTAATTGACCACAAATACCAGGAGCTACAGTGTAGAATACATTTAAATGAAAAAAATCCCAACACGTTCATTGAAAGAACAATAAAGTTACAAAATAGGCTTAAAATTACATAAGGACTAGCTTTACAATATTCATAAGAAAAAAAAAACCAGAGAAACCAATTCACATTAAATACACAAATGAAACTGATACCAATATTTAGGATAATGAGGTTTTACATACCTTTTAATTTCTTGCAGTAACAGGATACTTTATAAAAGAATTTATTATATTCAACTGAATTAAACTATGTAAGAAATATCATAACTTTTATTTCTCTTAGAATTTAATTCACATGAACTACTTCAATCCTAGATTGAGTATATCTTTAATCTCTCACTTTCCTTCCTTTTATTAAATTCTTACACATTTAAACTCAAATTAGTCATTTACTTCCATTTTCTTATTTCATGGTGAGAGGAGTGGTCTTGAGAAAAACATCCTCCTAAAAAATGGTGTTGGGGGCTGAGGATATAGCTCAGTTGGTAGAGTGCTTGCCTTGCAAGCACAAGGCCCTGGGTTCAATCCCCAGAACTGCAAAAAAAAAAAAAAAGATGTTGGGACAAAATGAATTAAAAGATAGCATCTTGTCAACCAAGCAAGTGAGGTCAATATATATGCAGTAATTTTGATTGAGACATTAGAATTCTACAAAAGCATCCATTTCTAGGCCTTTCTTGAAATATCTTTTTTAGCAATTTTTTTTTTTTTAAACTCAACCACAGATCTTAACTATGACTTTGGAAAAATTAACATTTCTCATCTATGTCATCTACTTTTACCTACTGGATGGATGGATAGATGGATAAACAAAATATGGCACATATATACAAGGCCATATTATTCAGCTTTAAAAGAGGAATGAAATTCTGATACATGGTACAACATGCATGAACTTGAAGACATTATGCTAAATGAAAAGTCAAAAACAAAAAGGCAAATAATTCATAATTCTACTTATACAACATACCTGGAATGGAATAGTCAAATCCATAGAAAAAAACGAATTCTGGTTATTAGGTGTTGGGAGGCTGGGAAAATGGGCAGAGTTTCAAGTTTGGCATGATGAAAACTTCTAGAGATAGTAATAATGGCTGCACAACTATATGAATGTGCTTAATGTATAGAACTGTAAACTTAAAAATGGCTGTAAATGGTAAATTTTATTACAATTTATCATAATTTTTAAAAAGCAAATAATAAAGATTTATAAGGAAAACAAACATAGGAATCCGTATTTTCCAATTAACAGATTTCAACCTGAAGACAAAGGAATCTCAAAATGCAATGAAAGGAGCTGGGGATGTAGCTCAGTTAGAGTGTTTGCCTCGCAAGCACAAGGTCCTGGGTTAAATCCCCAGCACTACCAAAAAAAAAAAAAAAAAAAAAAGGCCATGAAATACAGTCCTTTATTTTCTCTGATTTGTGGCCATATATGGATAAAAGAATTTAAAAAAAAAGAACATTTCTCAAGGATTTCAAAATTGGATTCTATACCTAAAAAAGAATACAAACTGCCTTTAAAAAAAAAATCTCAATCTTATCTTTTAAAGTAAACCTGTCCACTTATATATACTTTATTTATTTTTTCTGAAACCAGGAATTGAACTCAGGGGCACTTGGCCACTGAGCCACATCCCCAGCCCTATGTTGTATTTTATTTAGAGACAGGGTCTCACTGAGTTGCTTAGGGCCTCACTAAGTTGCTGAGGCTGGCTTTGAACTCCCGATCCTCCTGCCTCAGCCTCCCAAGTTGCTGGGATTACAGGTGTGCGCCACCATGCCTGGCCCACTACATATACTTTAAAAAATATTTTTAATTGGCATAATATTTATACATATTTATGAGTCACAGAGGGCAGTGTGATACATGTATACAATGTGTCATGGACATGGCTCCCTGGCTGTCAATTCATGCAGCCAGTCCATTGGTCCCTGCCAAGAGTGGCAGGGGAGCGGAGAAGTGGTGAAGTAGTGGGGTGGTAATCAAGTGAGCTGAAAAACAAGCAGCAAATAAGGCCTGAGTGCAAAGCCCACCAAGTTGGCACCGTGCCAGAGCCGAGGTGAGCTGGGGCAAGCAGACCTGTCACTCTATAGTAGTTTGGCCTCAGCACAGTGTGGATGCCAAAGAAAAAAGCATGCTCCATATAGTACTGAAGCTCCAGAGATCCCCACTGAGCATGTACAATTTAAAGAGTTCAGCCTCCCACTTCCTGAAGGTGGGAGAAAATGGAAGTACAGCAAACCTGAATGGGATTCAGGACTAACCAATAGTGTTATTACTTTTCCAAACCCTAATTAGTGTAAGTTTGGACTAATAGCATTAGTACTTTTCCAAACTCTAATTAGCTTAAGTTTGGACCAACAGTGTTGACTCAAATGCTACATAAACCCCTAGACTAGCACACTCAGATGTCAACCCCTGTAGGTCCCCTCTTGTCCTGCGTTAAGTTCTGTTTCTATGCACACTTGAATAAATCTTACTCTTACACTTATCCTGGTCTCTGGATTTCATTCTTTGAATTAATGAGACAAGATCCAGAGAGAAGAAACTGATGGTGAGCTGCTGGGGTCTGCTGAAACACTGGAGGGCATAGCTCACCTTTAAGAGCTGCAACACCTCTTGGCTGAAGAGGGCTGCAGCTTGTACACACTCCACTCGCCAGCAGAAGCAGTGAACCAAGTTTCATCTCAAAACTTTGGTTTCATAATGATCAAATGAAGGTAATTAACATTTCCATCTCCACAAACACTAATCATTTCTATGCGCTGGAAACCTTAGTACTCTTCTAATTACTTCGGAATGTACCACAGATTTCTGCAGATTATAATTACCCTTCTAGGCTATACAACACCAGAATTCCTTCTAACTCTGTTTTGGTGCCCCTTATCTAAACTTTTTCTGTCCCCATGTCCACTCGATGTTGTGACCACTGTAGCAATCTCATTTTCTTTAAGATTAATTTTTTAATTTCCACACATAACCAAGAACCTAATGATATTTTTTCTGTGCCTGCCTTATTTCACTTAACATGACAGCCTCTAGTTTCATCACTGTGGCACAAATGACAGGATTTTATTCTTTTTTTATGTCTGAATAATACTGTACTGTATATATATACCACATTTTCTTTTACTCATAAGTCAATGAGGACACCTTGGATGATTCCATCCATATCTTAGTGATGAGACAACGCAAGAACCTTCAGAGGTGAAAGGACTGGGCTACGAGAGCCTTAACCCAACCAATAAATTAAACCCCTGATGGGATTAACTGAATGGTAATGAAGGCAGGTAGGGTGTGGTTGGAGAAGGTGAATCAGTGGGGACATGCCTTTGGAATATATATTTTGTATCTGGAAAGTTGAGTCCATCTGCTTCCTGATCATCATGTGAGCTGCTTCCCTCCGCCACACTCTTCTGCCATGATGTTCTGCCTCACCTCCAGCCCCCAGGAATGGAAACAGCTGTCTTTGGACTAAGACCTCTGAAACTGTGGGCCCTCACATAAGCTTTTCCTCCTCTAAAATTGTTGTTGTTAGGTCTTTTAGTCATAGTACTCTAAAAGCTGACTAACGCACCTCTATATTTCTGCATCAATCAAAAACAGACTATAGGTGCTGTGGATATAGCTCAATGGTAGAATGCTTCCTTAGAAAATAATCTTTAGCTAATATGTTCAATTCTCTCAAGTAATTAGCTATCAAAACTATCAGTAGAACTGAAAGATGAAACTTAAAAATTTATGACAATGCCTTGGAAAGAGACTGAGATTAAAAGGTTCTTCCTATTTGAAGTGCTATTTAAGTATCAAACCAGTATTCTCATTTTAAATACAAAAATTTTTAACATGTTTAGATTATTTTTCACATGCTCAGGTGACCAAGCAAGCATAAATCTATCTCAGTAAATGTCATTACAACAGCTACATCATTTCAAGATATGACATTACAAATCTGTACTATGACTTAAAGCTCCCAACCTAATGATATGAAATACCTCAAATTAGTCAGACAAGTCTGTTAGTTTTACAGTATACCCAGATATTGCACATAGCTCAATGTACACATTAATAAGCAAAGACATACAAATTAAGAATAAATGGCAAATAGGCATTTACTAACAAAAGCCTCCCAATTTTTTTTTTTAAAAAAAAGAAATGACTTCCAAAGGAACACACAAGGAAGTGAGAAGATTCCCTCTAGTAGTTCTACATTTACACTATCTGATGACAAAAATCAAGTAAAGAAAAAGACTAGGCTTTACTTTGGGGTTAATATCCACCACAATTATGGGTCTGGCAAGAGCTGTATTACCATTTTTCCTGTAAAGAAATTTGATGCAATAAAAATAAAGTTAATGTGAAACAAATTAGTCTTTAAAAACCACTTATACCAACCAGATTATGATGCCATGGTTTTTAAGAGAACAAGCAAGAAAATGAGCAGCAAGTGATATTGGGATGTTCTTTCTTTAAAACACACAAATATACAATTTAATAAAGAAAGGATCGATTTATACATTGTCTCATGTTGCAGAAATAGGCACATTCAAATAAAATTCCTTTCATAGTGTGCAATTTGAATGTTATTCATTGAATTTGAAAAAGTACTGTTAAATTAGACACATTTTTCTTCTTTAAAAATGTTGTAGCTTTATCTTGCCTGTTTTTAATTGAGAAGACTCAATTCTAATTATACCTAACCAAAGCCAATGGTTTCAGAAAGATTCAGCCTCTCCAACTTATATTCCATTAGGAAGCATTCAGCATTGTCCTAATAAAAGCTTACCAACAGTACAGTTCATCCTCTCCACTACTGGGAATAAGCTGACAGATCACTTCAGTGGCAAACATAAAAAGATGAGACAAGAAGGTACTCTGTCACGGCACCAACTTTTAAAATTCTAAACAGATCACTTTTTCCTATTTGAATATAAATGTGGTCTAAAGCAGCTGTTACAATGACTGACAGGCTCTCAATCGAAATCCATGACCAGGAGGTTTTCCAATTTAGAATGTGTAACAATATCCACCAGTGAAGAGAAACAGAATCTTTAAATATGTAATTCTAAACTATGTTTCAGCTACGGATACCTAAAGTGCAGTATGCAGAGATAATCTTATTTATGGGTTTAATAAATGTGTACTTTGGTTTTACACTAGAGAATTAAGACAAAGAAAAAAATTCCAAAGTTATATTTGCTGTGGCATTTTGAGTTTTAGTTCATAAAGCAGGATCTCACAAGCGCTATAAATCCTCCCAAGTATTTGATCAAAATTTATAACCTGTAAAAATAGTCAATAGAAGGATAGTGATTTTCTGTTAATATCCCCTTATTACACCCTAATAGAGTTAGATTCTCATATTAATATACCCTGAGAACAAAATGTGTTTTTTCAAAAGTAATGCTTTTAAATATGTATTAAGATTAGCTAAATGCCATTTTTACATTTAAAAGAGTAGCACAATATTTCGCACAATGTATAAATAATACTTTAAGTTGGAATCTAAATCTTATCTCAAATTTAAATTAAAATATTTCTAATTTATTCAGCACAGGCTTTAAATAGTCTCATTTAATAGCTTATTGATAGATTCAGAATTACTGTTTAAATATATCACTATCCAAATAACTATATGCTATTGTTTGTGCAGAGCTACCAATCAATAATACCTTGATCAGAAAAAAAAATTAAGCTGCCTTTTTATGTGGCCAATTAGCATTTTAGGGACTCCAAATTTCAATAGTACTCCATCCTTTGTCACCCACCAAAGCAGAAATAGCTTAAAAAAAAAAAAGATCTACAATTTTTAAAAACTGATGTCATTTCCATAGAATGACTTTTAAAATCACACGAAAAGTAACATCATTTTTAAATATGCATATAAAACTAACTTTTCTACTAACATCCTTAAGTCCTTGGAAGAGAATACACCTGAGTATGCCAAAGAAATAAATCTTAACTCCTGATTACCAAATAACAACTTTCAAGAGGTTGTCAGATTCCAGATAGTTCTGAGGTTGCAAGGGAAAGTATAAAATCCAGAGCCTAAAGAAGTTGACTTCAATTAATAGAACCTTAAGATAATCTAATTAAAAGTTTCTAGGGACAACAAAAGAGATCAGGAAGATCCCAAGGGTTTAGAATTCACTTAAGAAAAAAAACAGCAAATTTAGAGTCTTAGACCTAAGAACTTGCCAAGACGTTATGAGCACCAAAGGAAAACATATTGCTACTACTGAGTATTAATACAGGATTTGGGAGTTGTTCATCTGATCACTCTTAACAACGAAATGAATTCAAGAAAACCAAGCTGAACTGAGACTCAACAAAAAGAAATGTTCATTTTGAATAATAAATCAGTAGGTCTTAATAAAGGAACAAAGAAAAATAAAAAAATCCTTAGAATTCATTTGCATAGTCTCTAAGTATCACCCAAGTAATTTACTTACTACAAAGGGAAAGATAGTAACTTTACAGTAGAGAAACCCAGCAGAAACTAACCAACTGATCACTTAACCAAGTGATCAAGGTCTATATCACCAGTAAAATGAAACATGACATAATGAACCCCATAAAAGATATATATCATTTCCATAAGATTCTTATCAAATTCACTGATTCAGTTCAATCATGAGATAATAATGGACAAACTCAAAGTCATGAAAAAGAAGGTCTGAGGAACTATTATGGACTCCAGGAGAATTAAAAGAAAAAAATAAATGAAACCTATGTATGGATTCTGGATTGAATCTTGATCCCCACCCACCCCCAAAAAGGGCACTAGTGGAAAAATAAGAATCAAATTCAAATTAGGCCTGTCATTTAGTTTAATAATATTGTATCAATGTTAATTTCCTAGGTCTGATAACTGTCCAATGTTAGATGCTAAAGTCAGATGAAGTTGGTTAAGGGAAATACATAAACTCTACAATTTATGCAACTTCTCTGTAAGTCTAAAATGAGTTTTTTAAGTTGAAATTAATTTTTAAACAAAAGCAATTGTATGCACTTTTGTTAAATGTGATGTTTTGATGCATGTATACAATAATGCTTAAAACAGGTTAAACTATCTCTTCAATCATTTATCATTTCTTTACAATGAAAACTTCTAATATGCTTTCTTCTTGCTTTTTGAAATAAATGCTTCACTGTTGTTATCTACAGTCATGGCACATGAGAAATTCTCGTTCCTACCTAATTGTAACTAAACATCCCATTCTTCCCTCCCCCTTACTCTCCTCAGCTGCTGATAATTACCATTCTACTCTCAATTTCTGAGATCAACTTCTTTAGATTCCACATTTGAGTTAGATCATACAGCACTTGTTTTTCTTGTTTTGTGCCTGACATATTTCACATAACATAATGATCTCCAGTTCTATCCATGTTGTCACAAATAACAGGATTTTGTTCATTTTTATGGCTGAATAGTATTCTATGGTGTGTATGTACCATGTTTTCTTACCCATTTCATCAGTTGATAGAAAACTTAAGTTGTTTCTATGTCTTAGCTACTGTGAATAGTGCTGCAATAAAAAGCGGGAGTAGAGATGTTTCTTCAACATACTAATTTCATTTCACATCAGCAATGAAGGAGCATACCTATTATTCCACATCATTGTAAGCATTTGGTGTCAGTGTTTAAGATTTTTGCCATTCTAACAGGAGTGTAGTGATATTCACTTTAGTTTCACCAAAGATAAATGTTGAACATCTTTTCACATGCTTATTTGCTATCTGCATACTTTTATGGTAAGGAAGCTGTTCAAACTTCTTACCCATTTTTTCATGGGCTGTTCATTTTCTTATTGCTGGATTTTAAGGATTTTTATATGCTTTTAATACAAGTCTTTAATAGGTATATTTATAAAAAAATTTTCTCCCAGTCCAGCCCTTGTGTGTGTGTCTGTGTGTGTTCTTACCTGGATTTGGTATCAGGGTAGTGCTAACCTAATAGAATATGTTTGGAAGGTTTTCTTCCTCTTCTATTCTTGGAATGTATTAAGGAGGGCTGGTATTAGTTCTTAAAATGTGTGATAGTTCAAACATTTAAATTACTTTAAAAACAAAAAGTTTCTAAAAACTTTAAAAAGGGGCTCTTGAATATTTTTCTGAATCTCAATTCATAATCTTGCAATAATGAATGCACATAAACCAATCCTATGATGAAATTCTGTAGGGTTAATTTTTGTTAAATTCAAATCACATAAACAGTGATTTAACAACTTCTGTGTAAGCTAGGACAGACTGGTGACACTGTGATTGACTTCATGTTATTTATGATTTAGTAAGTGAGTTATGACAAACTCAAAGTTAAAAGTCAACTACTAAAAGAGCTACTTCAAAACACAAAACCAGTATTCTGAAAAGTAACAGTTTTCACATCTTCCAAAGTCATTCTTCTCCTTTATTTTAAAGAATTCAATTTCACAGAGATTCATTACTAAATATTAACTACTAAATCCTCTCCTTGCACAAAATTTCTACAAATTTTTGGTAAAAACATGAGATACACAGGAATAAAATCTCAAAGTTCTAATGAAAAACAATATATATAGTAGGTATTTACTCTACTGGACACTGTTTTCTAGAACTTTCTATTCTGAAATGCTCATTTCATTACTCTAAGATTGGAACTGTAAAGAAGCTAACATGGTATTCATGTTCCACAGCTGGTATTCGTTTTCCACATCTTCATGTGGAAATCATCACAACATCCACATCTAACGGTATAAGAGTAGATACATGACTTAAGCTGAGTTCATCATTAAAACCCCACTCCAGGTCCAAATTTTATATTAATTAAGGTTTTTAGGCTTAAAACAAATTGAAGAAATTAAAATAAGAGTGGAAAGGAGGCAGGCAGCTGTATGAGAAAGACTGAAAGGATACTAGATACTAGCTCTACGAATTGAATAAAGAATTAAATCACCAGGATTTTTAAGGATGGCAGGAGTAAGGAGAGTTCTATACACATTGATAGCATAAATCTATGTGCCTTACCTCTTAGATGCCATTATTTTCATGTATAATCACAACTTGTGAGTAGGAACTTTTGCCTGTCTCTTCTATCACTGTATCTCTATAACAACTAAATGTCTACATTATAATAGGTCCTTGCTACATTATTTCTGACCAAATGAACTAATAAAATCAGTTAATACAATAAGCCTGGGTGAAAAAGTCTGATTGGTTCAGCTTGTTTCAAGTATCTACCCCAGGATCAATCAATTGATCTAACATCATTGGAAACCATTTTGAACCTTTCACAAAAAGAGAAATTTGTCAGGGTTGGGGTTGTGGATCAGTAGTAGAGCACCTGCCTGGCACATGTGAGGTACTGGGTTCGATCCTCAGCACCATATAAAAATAAATAAATAAAATAAAGGTATTGTGTTCATCTACAACTAAAACATTTTTTTTAAAAAAGAAACTTCTCAATGGTTCCACTGATATCTATTTAATGCATAAATATTAAGATATTTAACCCACAAGTCAAAGAAGTTCTATGTATATTTTAAAGCTCATAAATTTGCATGCTTGTATCATCCCTTAATTAACCTGTACAATTTTATTTCTCATATATAATAGGCAAATGCCATATGTAAACCAAAATAACTTTAAACACAGCATTCACTTCTGTCATCCCTGATGAAACGAAGTAAAAAGCATAAATTAAAATCAGACTTAAAACCTTTAAATTTCCTTAAGTAGTTTGGAAATTTTCTTTTTTGTGTACTCATTTTATTTTTATTGCATTATGGTTATACATAATAGTGGGGTTTACCCATAAATGCATAAAACATAGCTTTCTCCATTTTAATCTCTAGTACCATACCTTTCCCTTCCCTCCTCCCCACTTCCCAATTCCCTTCTTCTACTCTACTGGTCTTCCTTCTATTTATTATTTTTTTAATTCATACACTATAGTTACACATAAAATTGGAGTGCATTGTGATACACTGCACATGCACATGGCATAATTTGTTTAGTTTTATTCCTTAGTTCTTCCCATTTGCCTCCCCTTCTCCCTCACACTCAGTACCCTGTTTCTATATTAATGCTCTCCCTTCTATTTTCACAGGAGACCCCCTTTTAAATTTCTTTTTTCTCTTTAGCTTCCACATGTGAGAAAAAAACATTATGCCCTCAACTTTCTGAGTCTGGCTTATTTCGCTTTCCATGATGTTCTCCAGTTCCACCCTCTTTCAGTTTATTGACTCATAACTGATCTTCATTTCTTTCATGTTCTTAACAGTATTGTTAGATTGCTTACATAAGAAATTGTTTTAATCATGTTTATTTACATTAACATATTAATTGTAAAATGTACATTTGTGGAAAGAATAAATAGAAGTGTAGAAAAGGACTGAATAGGCAAAATGTCTTCGTCAAAGGTTAAAAAAAAAAAACACCCTTAAAAGAAATCCTAATAGAAGTTTCAGAAGAACATAACTAGTGACATGTAATTGAGCATAGAACTAGAAAATAAAATTTTAAATTTGGAAGGCAGTTTTAAACTTGAAAGATGAATATAAACCTAAGAATAGGCTTTTAAAAGAGAACCGCTAAACATAAGTCAAAATAAACTGTTGTAAGTCAAGTGAGAAAAGCACCTCTTTATACTAAGGATTTCAGAAAACAACATGTAAAATCAAATTTTCTTCAGATGGTTCATCAATCATCTATGTATAACCTCGGGTGAATTACTTAGTTTTGCTCTGCCTGAGTTTTCTCAACTGCAAAAACCTAATAGGTTTGTAACCATATTTGGCAAGTAGTATTTAAAATGCATGCTAGTGATTTTTTTAATTGGTTGATAAAGGAGTTTGTTATTGTTGTTTAAACACATTACAATAAAGACATTGTTGTGGTACTTTTCAGAGGACCAATTATCATCCCTGGATTATCAGTTACTGTACCAACCTAACAAGACAATCTTAGCAGCAGAGACTTCTCTGTTCCTTTTAACACTAATTCCCAATCCTGATTTTTCAAACATGTTTGAAACTAATACTACTTGTAGGAATTGAAGAGACACACAAATATTTATGTAAATGGTTCTTTCTTTTAAAATACTTTTATTTATTTTTATGTAGTGGTGAGGATCGAACCCAGCGCCTCACACATGCTAGGCAACTGCTCTATCACTGAACCACAACCCCAGCTGCAAATGATTCTTTAACACAGTATTATTTATAATACTAAAAAAAATAATGAAAAACAGGAAATAATATAAATGTGTAATAATAGAGTACTGGTTAAGAAAGCCACCAAGCTAGATGAATATCACTATCACCAACAGCAACACTGTAATACCATGGCATCTAAGTTTTGAATGCTTACCAAGGTCTTTGTTTTCTCGTTTTTTAAGTTTTTTTGGAATGCTTACTAAGCATTATTCCAAGTGCTTTACATATGTTATTTAATACAAAACTCTGTAAGGGAAGTAATTTTATTCCTCCATTTTAGAAGTAAAATGATAAAATAGCTTACCCAAAGTCTAATGGCTAGAGAATAAAAGAAATAAGTTTCAGGCCCATGTAGCTCTTAACCATTATACTATGCAGGCAAATATTGCAAAGTATTATTTGGACTAGGCTATAGCTTCAGTATCTTTCAAAAGTTTTTGTTTTGTTTTTAACCTTTCCTTGGAGTGCCTACCCCGGTATGTTCATTCAAATCAAAGACAAATAATATTCTGATGTTTTTCACAAAACTTTGATGTGGTTATAAAAATAACCTTTAATTCAATGGTTCTTAACCTGGATATTTAAAAATCATTTGAAAAGCTTTTAAAATAAACCAACTGCCCAGGCAAAGGTTTTTTGGTTTCCTTCCTTCCTACCTTCCCTCCCTCCCTCTCTCCTTCTTGTTTCCTTCCTTTCTTTTCTTTTTAAATTCCCTAGGTAATCTTAGGTGGAACTAGGGCTGAGAGCCTCCGGTTTATTGAAGGTCTAGAGGAAGGCCTAACTTTAGGTTTTCAGCAGTTCCTGTCATCAAATAACTATATTAGATAAGAATACTAACAAGAATCACTGGGGAGTCCAAGTGTCAGAATCAGCAAAGGCCATGAAACTAAAAATAGTATGGGGGAGGGGATGTCATAAAACAGCTACTTACAAGGGTCAAGGCCAGAGATTTATTCTTTGAATAAGAGTAGGCTGAGATGCCAGTGCTCCTTTTTAGGTGCTGATTGATAATTGGAGGGACATTAATGTGGAATATCCAGCAATCTAACCTCAGAAACGACATCAGTGCTTTAGGCTGGTACTCCAAAGGGCTGCATCTGAAGAGTACATACAAGTGAACCAGAAATGAAAACAGCCCTTGGACAAACTGTAGCAGCCTGACTTCAACTCTCCTATATGGTCTACAAAAATCTCACGTCCCCAAACAGAAGATGATTCTGAAAGCTAGTACTCTCAGGGGACTAGCAGGAAAATCCTCTCTGAAGGAAAACAGACCAAGGTTTCAAATTAGTTCTACAAATAATTTTTAAAATGCAATGCCCAACATATAAATATATGAAACACAGAAAACAAGACTCCCTAATAAGAAGCATGAGCAGACTGGAAAGATTATGGAAATAGGAAAGTAACAAAGCAAACCTAAGGAAGAATTATACCATAGAAAAACACAGTAATTGTAATTAGGAATTATATGGATGAGTTGAACAGCAAATTTGACATATCTAAAGAGAGTTACAAACACAAAGGTTAAAAACAAAACCAAAAAAAAAAAAAAAACTGCAGAAAGGGGAGAGGGAAATGGAAACTATACATAAAGATATAAAGGCAACAATGAGACGTTGTAATACACATTGAGGAGTTTAGGATCAAACAAGAATATGAGGCAGAGGCAAAATGTGAAGAGATGATGGCTACATATCTTCCAAAATTAGTAAGACATATCCAAAAGCCCAACAAACAGCAAGCAAGCTAAAACCTTAATGTAACAACAATAACGCAAAAAAGTAAACAATTCTTCAGGCAAAAGAAAAAGTAGTCCACAAGTTAGAGAAGTGAAAGGTGAAACCAAATAAATAGAGAAAGAAAGGGAAGGAATGGGTAGGGAAATGCATATCATTTTCAGAAGTGAAAAAAATCTTAAGCTCCATCATCTTGATTCATACCAACCACATAGAAAAGATCAAAGAATTAAAAATCCCAAATTAAATCAAACTCAGGAGCTCCCACGGTGCAATATAAGAATACAAACTCCATCTCTCCACCCCTAAACCTGGTACCAGAATATTTTTGATAGAAACTTGAAAGCATGTGAAATTCATCTTAAAAAAGAAAAAAAATTAAAACCTCATTTATAAATTTTGTTGTTTGTATCTTGAAATCGGAAACCTTTTGAGGGCTGACATATCTTGAAAAAGCTTCACACTTCAGAGCATTCTGGATTTCAGATTTTTTGGATTAGGGTTGTTCAACTGGTAAAGTCTATTTAAAGACTCCAAAATCTAAAAAACTCTAAAACCTGAAACACTTTTGGTTCCTAGCATTTTGGATAATAAATACTCAATTTGTACTATTTTATTTAATTTTTAAATTGTCAGGAAAACTTTCACTCAGTTGCTTAGATATCAACAAAGTCTTTTCTCATTTTCCTTATTTCATATATCCTTAATCTAGCACAAGAACCATCTCAACAAATGGAATAGAAAATGGGGGTAGGAGTTGCTGCTATTACCTAGGAAGTGTTTGCTCTATCCTTGGAGTAAAGCACAGCTAAGTGGTTGAAGGAGAGAAGTCTAAGGGAAGTAGAATGATGAAGTAACAGGAAAAATAAGGAGGCAAAGTAGAGAAAAAAAAAAAGGTGTATGAGTTTTCCAAGAAGAAATAAGAAACAACTGTTCCTACCTAAATAATGCACACGTCAAAATGTCATATATTTGGAACAATCTTATTTTAAAGAAATACAAAAAAGAATGAGAAAACATTTTTAAATCATTCTGAGTAAAAAGAAGAAAAAATCCAATACTCTACACCACTCCCTGGAATGATACTAATGATTTCATATTTATATCTCCACACAAATAAAGAGAATTAGCTTACAATACTCATAATTAAGAAGGTTCAAATTCAGTTTCCAAATATATCTTGAATCTTATAATCTAGTCACATTATTTGTTTCAAACAAAAAAAGCAAAGGCAATTAAACAGTCTACAGAAAGAGGAGAGAAGAACAACTTATGCTTCAGATTAAAGAAATAAATAACCCCAAGATTGAAAAAATAAATAATCCAAAAACCAAAACCACAAAACACCCATTATGTTTTTGTCAAGCCTTTGAAAACTCTGTACCAAATACATAAAAACGCTCTGGATATGATGCAAAGCTTACATCTAAATTAATATATCCCATACTAATAGAGCAAAATGATTATATATTAATCAACTAGTTAATATGCCACTTCAAAAAACTAAATATCTTAAAACTCCATCAAAGGGTAAATAAGGATCTGTAATTACAATGATAAACTTAGCAGATGTGTGAAGTATTAGCAGGTTTAATATTGTATTTCTGAATTCCCCAAAGGATTAAAAAAAAATAAGCAAAAGACAATCAGATAAATTCTCAAGAATATGGTCTAACCAATGCAATTTGCTACAATCTTCTTTTAAAAAGAAAACAGAGGGTTCTTGTTCAAGTATTCTACTTGTATATTAGTTTTATTCCTAAATCCCTGAAGTATAAAACACACTAGGGTTGAGAATATATATAGCACTGTGATAAGTGTTTTCCCAGTATACATAAGGCCCTGGGTTCAATCCCTAGTGCCCCCACCTGTAAACACAAACACAAAAAGAATGAATGCACTATATTTTAATTATCCAAATTGAAGTTCAGTAAGAGAGATGAAGAGGCCAAGTAAAAGACTCATGGGTTAAAAATATTAGAAATAAAATTAGTGCAAAATTATTCTTTAGAAAATAATTAATGGAGATGATAATGGCTACCAGGAGTAATTTAACAATGAAATGTATTCAAGAGTTCATGTAAAGATATATTCACATCGGGTTTCTTACCCAACTAAGAAATAATAGTATAAATGTTTTATGAATTTAGGAAAGGAAAATGGAGATGGGGAAAGAACATTCCATAGAAGTGAGACTCACACATACTGGTAGTTTCAAAAAATATTCTCCTAAATGATCTTATGTGTAATCAGGCTTGGACACCACTGGCTTATTCAAGACATTGGTAGAATTCTAAAGATTAAAAATGAAAATTTGCTCAATGACACCCTAAGTCTCAGTCAGAAGAGGGCAGCAGGGAGCTATTCTGGAACCCTAAATATGAAAAAATAAGGTACTGAGGAAGCTATTCTCAGGGAAAGACCCCACTGAGATTCATGTATTTTGGGAGAAATGTCATGCCTCAAGTGGGAACTAATGAATGAATGGTAAGGAACCAAGCAGAGATAAGCCAGCAAGCAGTGAACTGAAGGTACATTTCCTGACAGAAAAGCGGCTGGCACAAAAAGTCACTCAATGGATGAAGAGGCCAAGTATAAGACTCACTAGCAAACAAATTAGAATCATCTCCTGAAACTTCAATCTTCCATAATAATCTGAGCAGAAGTAGAAAAACTGTTTGAACCTTGAGAAATGATTTTGAAACTGACAAAAAGGACTAACTTCAGTGTGAAACAGGTAGTTAAAAATGTTGGAGAGAAAAATATAAAGAATCAATATGCGATGTCAGAGTGATCCACAATAAAGAATATTCCCATTTAAAATCAAAATTATGGAACATTACTTTCAGCAATGGAAATATGACTTCATATTCTTCTAGAGAATTATTAGGGGGAAAAACCCTAGATGTTCTAATTCTACAGCTATCCATAACCTTATATACTGACACCCATCCCCCCCACACAGAAAAAATAAAGGTCTCTTACCACACAGAATAGTTTCTTTTTTCATTGGCCACTAGGAATCTCTAACAGGTGGATGTTATGATATACATTTTTTCTGTGCTAATATTATCCTTAAATCTATCTTCCCTGTGCTTGTTTTCCTATCATCTTGTTTTCCTTAGTTATTTGCTATCTTGTTATATTATTGATACAATTATTTTTAAAGGAGGTTGACTAAGGAATCAATTAAAATATTACCCGGACTCATCTAATCTTTGTTGTCAGATTGCTTAGTATTTTACAATCACCATCAGTAAGACTCAAAGATGCAATGTCCAAAGGGGTCCACTGCAAGTAAACCAGTGCAAATCCAACATGACCAAAAACAGCTATACACTCAGAAGATTGCCCTCTGTATATACAAAGACAGTACATCTACCACTACTATTGCTGCTAGCCAGAACAAAAAAAACCAATAAATTAAACACTATAATTACACCTTTACACTCAGACTACCACTGAACGATCTGTTACTTGCTCATTATACAGAGATATGGAATGGGGATGGGGGGGGAGGAGAGGAGAGAATGAAGAAGAGTATGCACACAAATGGAAAAATATTTTGAAAGATACTTTGCATTAAAATTTAGTGAGCACAATTTTTTTGTACTTTTTGAGAGAAAAATAAATGTGGAAAAAGCATTCCAAATTTCTCAAGACTGTTTTTAGCTACAAATCTAGCCTCTAGCCTTTATTCAAAAAGAAACAGTAATACTATCTTTTTCTATACCAAAACTTTTTTTCTAGGGATTGATGATTAGAAGCAAATCACACCTTTGGAAGAGAAGAAATCAACTGGAGTTTTTTATTTGTAAATTACAGGTTTCCAGCTAACCACAGAATCCAAGTAAGCCTAATATTCTAACCAATCATCTGTATGTAAATTTCCTATTTTAAAACTGTCCCTATCAAATTAATTTGTAGTGATTTAAAAAATTATTTCAGGAGGGGCCCAGTTCTACTGGAACTCTTTGAAATGTGCAGCTACCAATTAACTCCACAATAACACTTAATATTCTGTATTATGTTTAAATCTCTTGGAAGTTAAGGACCATGCTTAATTTATTTTTGCATCTTTCAATATCCAGCACAGTGCCACTGGTGGTAATGCATAAGATCCCAACAAGGTCTTTTTCCTTGTGTTTTTATGATATATATTTTAGTGCATAAAACTAGATGCACAGAATGATCCTAGAAGTAATTTAGTGGTGGGGGAGTTATGATGGTTTGACTATTAGGTATTCCCCTCAAAACACTCATGTTAATGCAGTAGTTGAAACGATTAGATTGGAAGAGCTGTAATTTTATCATCAGATTAATCCACCTGATGGATTAATAATTTAAATGGACTAACTGGGTGGTAACTGAAGACACGCAAGGTGTAAATGGAGGAAGTATCTCACTGGGGGTGTCACTTGGGGATTACAATGTCCTGGTACCTCACTTACTCCCTCTGCTTCCTGGCCACCAAAAGTGACCAGCTTTCCTCCAACATAGCCTTCTGCACAGATACTCTGCCTCATCTTGGACCCAGAGCAATGGAGTGGGCTTGACCATATACTGTACCACTGAAACTCTGATCTCAAAGTTTTCAACATCCAAGTTGTTCTGTTCAGGTATTTTGGTCAGTGACAAAATCTAACACATAAGGGGATATGGGGTGCTTGTATGCGGTAAGGAAAAAGTTAAAAACCAGAGCACTACTGGCTGCACATCAATGCAAATACACTGGATGATGATATGATTTAAATGATTAATTGTATTCTATGTGAATCTCCCTCAACAAAAAAATAGAAGAAAAACTACATCCAAGTTAGAACACTTATGAGTACCTATGCCTGTCACAATAGCACTCAACATTATATCTGTAACACTCATTCATACTGTTGATACCTGTAGTTCATTTTATTGCTTGTATACTTAAATATATATTTAATTAATAAACTTTATGCATCTTTATGGTTTGACAGCTCACTTGCTTTTATTTCTGGATAATAGTGCATTGTATCAATGTATCACAATTGTTTAGCCTTTCACCTAGGAAGGGTTGCCTCCCAGATTTAGCAATCATGAATAAAGTTACTACCAACATTTGCATATAGGTTTTCATGTAGACAAAAGTTTTGACCTCATCTGAACAAAGACGAAGGAGAATTATTGCTGAATCATACAGTAAGAATATGTTTTGTATTGCACAAGACTGAAAAAGTATGGATATGTATTTTACAAAGATTTTTTTTCCAATCTGTAGCTTGTCTTCTCAAGCTCTTAACATTATCTTTCACAAAACAGGGTTTTGTTGTTGTTGTGCTTGTTTTTGAGACAGGGTCTCATTAAATTGCTTAGAGTAACCTCAAACCTGCAATCCTGCCTTTGCCTCCCAAGTCTTTGGAATTACAAGTATATGCCACTGCACCAGCAGTGTTTCATTTTAATGAAGTCCAACTTATCAATTTGTTTCTTTTATTAATTGTACTTTTGGTGTTTTTCCAAAAGGTCACCAGCAAACCTAAGATCACCAGATTTTTTTTTATTTAATTTTGATTCATTGAACACAAATGGAGTACAGCTATTGTTTCTCTGTTTGTACACAAAGTAGAGTCACACCATCTGTGCATTCATACATGTACACAGGGCAATGGTGTCTGTCACACATTCTGTTATTATTGCCCCCGAACGCGGCCCCACCCCTCCCTTCCCTCTGTGCTATCTATCCCTCCGCCATTCTTGCCACCCTTCCCCCCGCATGATGCATCATCATTCACTTATCAGAGAGACCATTCGGCCCTTGGATTTTTGGGATTGGCTAATCTCACTTAGCATAAGTCTCCAACATCATCCATTTACCGGCAAATGCCATAATTTTATTCTTCTTTAAGGCTGAGTAATATTCCATTGTGTATATATACCACAGTTTCTTTATCCATTCATCTGTTGAAGGACATCGAGGTTGGTTCCACAATCTAGCTATTGTGAATTGGGCAGCTATGAACATTGATGTGGCTGCATCACTGTAGTAATCTGATTTTAAGTCCTTTGGGTAGAGGCCAAGGAGTGGGATAGCAGGGTCAAATGGTGGATCCATTCCAAGGTTTCTAAGGAATCTCCACACTGCTTTCCAGAGTAGCTGCACCAACTTGCAATCCCACCTGCAATGTATGAGTGTACCCTTTTCCCCACATCCCTGCCAACACCTGTTGTTGCCTAT
This sequence comes from Glaucomys volans, assembly GCA_020662805.1. NCBI lineage: Eukaryota > Metazoa > Chordata > Mammalia > Rodentia > Sciuridae > Glaucomys > Glaucomys volans. Next base: position 298,692 of record JAJEJO010003467.1, on the reverse strand, counting down.
ATTCTTAATAAAAGACATTCTAATTGGGGTAAGATGAAATCTTAAGGTAGTTTTGATTTGCATTTCTCTTATACCTAGGGATGTTGAACACTCTTTCATAAATCTGTTGATTGCTTGAAGATCTTCCTCTGTAAAGTGCCTGCTCATTTCGTTGGACCATTTATTGATTGGGTTATAAGGGTTCTCAGAGTAAAGATTTTTGAGTACTATGTAGATTCTGGAGATTAGTGCTCTATCTGAAGTGTGTGTGGCAAAGATTTTCTCCCACTCTGAAGGCTCTCTCTTCACATTGCTGATTGTTTCCTTTGCTGAGAAAAAACTTTTTAGTTTGACTCTATCCCAATCATTGATTCCTGCTATTATTTCTTGCGCTTTGGAAGTCATGTTAAGGAAATCTGGTCCTAGGCCAACGTGATGAAGATTTGGACCTATTTTCTCTTCTATTAGGTGCAGGGTCTCTGGTCTAATTTCTAAGTCCTTGATCCATTTTGAGTTAAGTTTTGTACAGGGTGAGAGATATGGGTTTAGTTTCATTTTGCTGCATATGGATTTCCAATTGTCCCAGCACCATTTGTTGAAGAGGCTGTCTTTTCTCCACTGTTTTTGGCTCCTTTGTCAAGTATAAGATACATGTATTTATGTGGGTTTGTCTGTGTCCTCTATTCTGTAACATTGATCTACTTGTATATTTTGGTGCCAATACCATGCTGTTTTTCTTACTATTGCTCTGTAGTATATTTGAAGTTCTGGTATTGTGATACCCCCTGCTTCGCTCTTCTGGCTAAGAACTGTTTTGGCTATTCTGGGTCTCATTCCTCCAAATGAATTTCATGATTGCTTGCTCTAATTCTATGAGGTCCGTCATTGGGATTTTAATTGGAATTGCATTGAATTTGCATCGCACTTTTGGTAGTATGGCCATTTTGACTATATTAATTCTGCCTATCCAAGAACATGGGAGATCTTTCCATCTTTTCAGACTTTAATTTCTTTCTTTAGTATTCTGCAGTTCTCATTGTAGAGGTCTTTCACCTCTTTTGTTAGATTGATTCCCAAGTATTTTATTTTTTTAGAGGCTATTGTGAATGGTATAGTTTTCCTAATTTCTCCCTCAGTAGATGCATCACTTACGAATAAAAATGCATTAGATTTATGAGCATTAATTTTATGTCCTGCTACTCTACTAAATTTGTTTATAAGTTCCAGAAGTTTTCTGGTGGAATTTTTAGGGTCTTCTAAATAGAGAATCATGTCATCAGCAAATAGGGATAGTTTGAGTTCTTCATTTCCTACTTGTACTCCTCTAATTTTTTGGTCTGTGTAATTGCTCTGGCTAGAGTTTCAAGGACAATGTTGAACAGAAGTGGAGAAAGAGGGCATCCATGCCTTGTTCCAGTTCTCAGGGGGAATACTTTCAATTTTTCTCCATTTAGAATGATATTAGCTGTGGGCTTAGCATAGAGAGCCTTTACAATGTTAAGGAACGTTCCTACTATCCCTATTTTTTCTAGTGTTTTGAGCATGAAGGGGTGCTGTATTTTATCAAATGCTTTCTCTGCAACTATTGAAATAATCATGTGGTTCTTAAGTCTGTTGATGTGGTGAATTACATTTATTGATTTCCGGATGTTGAACCAACCTTGCATCCCCGGGATGAAACCCACTTGATCATGGTGCACTATCTTTTTAATATGCTTTTGTATGTGATGTGCTAAAATTTTGTTAAGAATTTTTGCATCTATGTTCATTAGGAATATTGGTCTGAAATTTTCTTTCCTCAATGTGCCCTTCTCTGGTTTTGGTATCAGGGTGATATTACCTTCATAGAATGGGTTTGGAAGGATTCCCTCTTCCTCTATTTCATGAAATACTTTGAGGAGTATTGGAATGAGCTCTTCTTTGAAGGTCTTATAGAACTCGGCCGTGAATCCATCTGGTTCTGGACTTTTCTTTGTTGGTAGGCTTTTGATGACTTCTTCTATTTCATTGCTTGAAATTGATCTACTTAAGTTGTGTATGTCCTCCAGATTCAGTTTGGGTGGCTCATATGCCTCTAGGAACCTGTTGATGTCTTCCAGGTTTTCTATTTTGTTGGAGTATAAATTTTCAAAATAGCTTCTAATTATGTTTTGTATTTCAATTGTGTCTGTTGTAATATTTCCATTTCAATCATGAATTTTTGTAATTTGGATTTTCTCTCTCCTTCTCTTTGTTAGTGTGGCTACAGGTTTATCAATTTTATTTTTTCAAAGAACCAACTTTTTGTTTTGTCAATTTTTTGAATTGTTTCTTTTGTTTCAATTTCATTTATTTCAGTTCTGATTTTAATTATTTCCTGTCTTCTACTACTTTTGGTGATGATCTGTTCCTCTTTTTGTAGGGCTTTGAGCTGTAATGTGAGGTCATTGATTTGTTGACTTTTCATTCTTTTATTGAATGCACTCCATGCAATGAATTTTCCTCTTAGCACTGCTTTCATAGTATCCCAGAGATTCTGATATGTTGTATCTTTGTTCTCGTTGACCTCTAAGAATTTTTTTATTTCCCCCGATGTCTCCTGTTATCCATGCATCATTCAACAGCATATTATTTAATCTCCAGGTGTTGAAGTAGTTTCTGTTTTCAACTTCATCGTTGATTTCTAATTTCATTCCATTATGATCTGACAGAACACAAGGTAGTATCTCTATGTTTATGTACTTGCTAAGAGTAGCTTTGTGGCCTAACATATGGTCTCTTTTAGAGAAGGATCCATGAGCTGCTGAGAGGAAAGTCTATTTGCTTTTTGATGGATGGAATATTCTATATATGTCTGTTAAGTCTAAACTAGCAATTGTGTCATTGAGTTCTATGGTTTCTTTGTTCAATTTTTGCTTGGAAGTTCTGTCCAACAGTGAGAAAGAAGTGTTAAAGTCCCCCAGTATTATTGTGTTTTGGTCTATTTGGTTCCTGGAATTGAGAAGGATCTGATTGACGTACATGGATGTGCCATTGTTTGGTGTATAAATATTCATGATTTTATGTCTTGGTGATTTATATTTCCCTTAAGTAGTATGAAATGTCCTTCTTTATTCCTTCTGACTAACTTTGGCTTGAAGTCTGCTTTATGTGAGATCAGGATGGAAACTCCTGCTTTTTTACTAAGTCCATGTGCATGCTATGTTTTTTCCCAACCTTTCATCTTTAGTCTCTGAGCATGTTTTTCTATGAGATGAGTCTCTTGAAGGCAGCATATTGTTGGGTCTTTCTTTTGAATCCAATCTGCCAGTCTATGTCTTTTGATTGATGAGTTTAGGCCATTTACGTTTAGGGTTATTATTGAGATATGACTTGTATTCCGGTCATTTTGACTTATTTTTGGACTTTAATCTTACCTGGTTTTTCCTTTAATTGGCTGTTCCTTTAGGGTAATTCCTCCTTTTGCTGACTTACATTGTTGCTTCTCATTTCTTCCTCTTGGAATATTCTGCTGAGGATTTTCTGTAGGGCAGGCTTTCTATGTGTGAATTCTTTTAGCTTGTGTTTATCATGGAATGATCTTATTTCTTCTTCAGATCTGAAGGTAAGTTTTGCTGGGTATAAGATTCTTGGTTGGCATCCATTTTCTTTCAATGCTTGGAATATGTTGTTCCAGGCACTTCTTGCTTTGAGGGTCTGGGCTGAGAAATCTGCTGATATTCGTATTGGTTTCCCCCTATATGTAATCTGATGTTTCTCTCTTGCAGCCTTTAAAATTCTATCTTTGTTTTGTATGTTAGGTATTTTCACTATAATGTGTCTGGGTGTGGATCTGTTGTGATTTTGTGCATTTGGTGTCCTATACGCCTCTTGAATTTGATTTTCCATTTCATTCATCAGATTTGGGAAATTTTCTGATATTATTTCATTGAACAGATTATTCATTCTTTGGTTTGTGTCTCTGTGCCTTCCTCAATCCCAATAACTCTTAAATTTGGTCTTTTCATGATGTCCCATAACTCTTGGAGGTTCTGTTCATGATTTCTTACCATCCTCTCTGTCTGGTTCAGTTTGTTTTCAAGATTAAATATTTTGTCTTCATTGTCTGAGGTTCTGTCTTCCAAGTGATTTAGTCTGTTGGTTAAGCTTTCTATTGAGTTTTTAATTTGGTTTATTGTAACCTTCATTTCAAGGATTTCTGTTTGTTTTTTTTTCAGAATCTCTATCTCTTTATTGAAATGATCTTTTACCTCCTGTAGTTGCTCTTTTAGCATCGCCTGCATTTGCTCTCTTGACTCCTCGTTCACTTCTCGGATCATTTTAATTATGTACAACTCTCTTTCTGACAATGCTTCTGCCATGTTGTCACTGGGTACTTTTGGTATAGTATCTGGATTTGTTTGGGACGTTTTCTTCCCGTGTTTTCTCATGTTGCAAGTGTATCTTCCCCTCTAGTAGTGCGAATCCTAGGTATTGCCGTTTCCCCTTAAAGACTTATAGGGGTCCTACCTATTTTCAATACCTCCCCTTGAACTGAGAGATCAATATTGGGAGCACACCATATAAACAATATGTGTCCTTAATCTAAATAGTCCCTATTAAGATATTAAGTGTTGTCATAATAAACACAGATAAGTTCACATTTTTATCTACAGCATAACCAGTAAGTTTGAAATAAGGACCGCAAATCGTTATCTTGGACAGGGACAATGAGAAGGGGTATTGGACAAAACACTAATGAGATAAGAAGTGAATCTATAGATATTCCATGTCTTATGAATAGTGGAAGTGGAATTAAAAGAAATAGGTTGTTAGCATGAGGAGAAAGATACTCTCCAAGGAAATGGATATATAAGAGGGAGATAGAGTGATAAGCATAATAATAAAAGAAGGTAGGAATATAGTGAATATATTAGGAATAATTGTAGTATTACAATTAATTTAGAAAACATTCTGTGATAAAAATATACTGTACAGTTCAAACTTCTTATTTTTCAATGACCTGATGTTTGAGAGGTGTTTGATCAAGGGGTGACCCAAGAAGGGTGCTTCTGAATCCAGTTTGGGAATGATCAATGCCTCTGGGCAGAGGCAGCCTGGTGTTGATAGACGATCAGATGAAGCACAGGTGCTAGACACCGGGTCAGGGTGTGGGCCTGGGCACTAGAACTAGCTGGGGTGGGGGCACAGAACTGTGTTCCATGATGGAGACACTGGGCTTGATAGTCCAGGCAAGCCTGAACTCCGTGCTGCCAGCTCAGGCAGTGGCAGTGATTGCTCTCTCCCAGGGGCGCTGTAGGATGACACTGAAGGGCCCAAGATCCCCGCTGGAGCTGCAGATTCCAGCCAACCTGGGCCGGAGCTCTCCAGGAGTTGCCGAAAAATGGCTCTGAAAGACCAGCGCTCCACTCTGATGAATCAGGCAGCTGCAGATGGTCACTCTCTGCCAGCGAAGCTGTAGAATGGCACCGACCGGCCTAAGATCCCCGCTGGAGATGGCAATTCCAGCCGCCCTGGGCCTGAGCTCTCCAGGAGCTGCCACAGAATAGCACCGGAAGGTCGGAGCTCTGCCCAGATTTTTTATTATGTTACTTTTTAGAAGGTTTATAGTTTTCTGTTTATCATAAAGGTATATGATTCACTTTAAGGTAAATTTTATAAAAGTCATGGTAAGGTCTGTGTCTAGATTCCTCCTTAACTCCTTTTGGCATATGGGTGGTCTTTTTAGCACCATTTGTTTAAAACAACCACACACACACACACACACACAATCCTTTTTCCATTTAATTGCCTCTACTCCATTGTCAAAGACAAGTTGGCTATACTGGTTTAGTTTAATTCTGGGCTCCCTATTTTGTTTCATTGATTGATGGCAATTAAACCCAGAGCCTCATAAATGCTAGACAAGTGCTCTGCTTCCAAGCTACATCCCCAGACCTGTTTCACTAATCTATTTGTCTATTTTTTCATAATACCACAATGTTTTGCTTACTAAAGCTTCACAGTAAGTCTTCAAATTCTGTAGTGTCAGTATTACAACTTAGTTCTACAGTACTGTGTTAGTTATTGTGTGACTGTGATTTCTTCACACAACCTTTAGAATTAATTGGTTGATGTCCACAAAATAACTTCCTGGGATTTTGATTGGGATTACACTACCTCTACAGACAAGATAAGAATCTGACCTCTTAAGAATACTGAGTCTGCCTATACATGAACATGGAGTACTTGCTTATTCAAATTATTTTATATTTCCATCAGAGTTATGCTGTTTTACTCTTATATTTTGCCAGCTTTGTATTTGAGGATTTCCATTTCTTTGGTGATAATATAAGTGTTATCCTGCTTTTCATTTAAAATTGCAATTGTTCTCTGTAGAGTTTTGTATATTATCCTTGTATCTTGTATCCTTGCAACAACTGCTTATTAGTTCCAAAAGTTTTTGTTGATATTAGGATTTTCTACAAACACCATTATGTCATCCATGTATGAAGTTATTTCTTACTTTCCAATCTGTACACCTTTAATTTCCTTTTCCTCCTTTTTACATTAATGAGGATTTCCAGGATAATGTTGAAGAGTAGAATCATACCTGCCTTTTTCCTAATCTAAACAAAATATCTAATATCTCACCACTAAGTATATCAGTTATAGAATTTTTATAGATGTTCTTTATTGAGAAACTTTCCCTTATACCCACTTTGCTGTGAGATTTTTATATTTGTTAGGCTTTGTCAAAAGTTTGTTTAGCATCTATTGGGGTGATTGATCATAAAATTTTTATTATTTATCCTATTGTTTTGATAGATTACACTGATTTGTTTTTGTTTTTGTTTTTTGGTACCAGAGACTAAACCCAGGGGCACTTAACCACTGAGCCTCATCCTCAGCCCTTTTTTGTATTTTATTTAGAGACGGGGTCTCAATGAATTGCTTAGCACTTCGCTTTTGCTGAGGCTGCCTTTGAACTCCTGATCCTCCTGCCTCAGCCTCCAGAGCTGCTGGGATTACAGGCTTGCACCACTGCACCTGGCTACACTGATTTTTTAATTATGACCCAGGCTTTCATACTTAGAAGAAATCTCACTTGACTGTGGCATATGATTCTTTTTATTTATCTTTTGGTTTAATTTGCTAACATTTGTTGATGACTTTGCATCTATGTTCATAAAAGCTAACAGTCTATAATATTCCTTTCTTATAATGTGTTTGATTCTGAGATTAAGATAATGTATTCTCTGCTTCTACTTTCTCAAAGAGATTACAGAGAACTGGTATAATTTCTTCCTATTTGGTAGAATCAGGAAAATCTTTAAACACAAAACGTTCAGCTCTTCTAATGGAAATAAGAATAATACATAAAATATTCATGTGTAAAATAATAATTGCTATTTTGAAACCCATAATATCAGTTGGGCATGGTAGCACATGCCTGTAATCCCAGCAACTCAGGAGGCTGACGCCAAGATCCCAAGTTCAAGTGCAGCCTCACCAACTTAATGAGACCCTCAGCAACTTAGGAAGACCCTGTCTCAAAAATAAAAAGGCCTGGGCATGTAGCTCATTGGTAAAGTGCCCCTGGGTTCAATCCAAGTATCAAAAAATAAATAAAAATCTAAAAATAAAAAATAAACCCATAATATCTTCCAGTACTTTTAAAATAGTGTCTGTGTAATCTTTTCAACAAAACTATAAGTTACTAACTCCCTTACTAGTCCCTTATTACAGTTTTTTTGGTTTTTTGGGGGGATTTGGTACTAGGAATTGAACCCAGGGGCACTCCATCACTGAGCCACATCCCCAGCCTTATTTTGCATTTTTTTTTTTTTAATTTAGAGACAGGGTCTCACTGAGTTGCTTAGGCCCTCACTAAATTGCTGAGGCTGGCTTTGAACTCACGATCCTCCTGCCTCAGCCTCCCTAGTGCTGGGATTACAGGCATGCACCACCGTGCCCAGCTATTACAGATTTTTTTTAAAGCAAGCTCAAATAAAGTAAGCAACTTCTCTGTGGTCACATAGCTAAAACAAAGAGAAGTAAAATGAATGAAACAGCAGGGAACTTGGAAATTCAATCTTAGGATAGAGATTGGGGCATAAAATATTGCAATACAGTTTATTCAACATATTCTGAGCAACAGCATAGTGGTTAAGAATATCAAGGTTTGAATCTTGATTCCATCACTTGCTAGATGTATATGACTGGGGGCCATTTCTCATATAGGAATCATGTGTCTTTCTCTATGAAATGAGGTGATTAATTAATACCCTTCCAAGGTTTTATTAATCAAGCTATCAAATTAAGTAATATGATCCATATAAAGAAAAAAAGGCAAGCATTTTCCTTTAATAACTATTTCCTTTAATAATTTGCCATTGCAGCGTGGTTACGCATGCCTGTAATCCCAGCAGCTTGGTAGCCTGAGGGAGGAGAATTCCAAGTTCAAAGACAGCCTCATCAACTTAGCGAGGCTCTAAACAACTTGCCAAGAGATCTTGTCTTGAAATAAAAAGGGCTAAGGATGTGGCTCAGTGGTTAAGCACCCCTGGGTTCAATCCCCAGTACCAAAAATAGTAATAATAACAGTAACAACAATTCACCATTGCTTTCTCTCACTTGTGGTGCTAAGGAATAAACCCAGGGTCTTGCACATTTTAGGCAAGCACACTACCACTGAGTTATATCCACAGATCTACCACTGCCCTTTAAAGTGACAAAATTTATTCGAGAAACTTCAAACTCTAGAAATTCAGAAATTTGCTCATTCCCTAAAAATTCCGTATGCACATACAATTTGAAGCCCACAACTCACTTGGTAATTTGGGTTAATATAGCGCCCTTCAAAATATAAGGAGCAAAATAATGGCAGCTCTTTTCACAACATTACCATCTGGAATTTCAAATAAGAAAATTGTGAATGACTTCAGTGTTAACACATACAACATATTTTTATGGTCCAAAGATTCAAGGATGAGTTCTATTTTACAGTTTCTGAATATATACTCCCTTAAATTTAACTAACAAGGAACTGAGAAACTAGCAATGAAATGTTACTCAAAGTTTAAAGACCGAAAGTACATATCAGGATAATTTATAATGGAAATGTATTCATGGACCATGGAGTACAGTGGTATTTTTCCTGATGGTAAAGTCTTCTTGGGGAAGCTGTAAAAAAAGCCAATCCTTCCTAAATAAACTAAGGTTATGTTTGACTTCCAATGGTTTGACTTAGGATTTTTTTTACCTTTTACACTGGTGCAAAATCAATAAACATTCAATAGAAATCATATTTCAAATTTTGAAACATTCCCAGGTTAAACAAAATGCAGTGTGCAATAACCCTATCCAGAGGCTATACAGCAGATCTGCAGCTCTAGATCGGCCATGCAATCACAAAGGGTAAACAATTCTCTACAGTGCACACTGTTGCTAAGCTGTCACATCCAGTAAAGTGCATTAAATGCATTTTTGATTTATGATATTTTCAACTTAAAAATTGGTTGGTCAAGATACCCATCATAAGCCAGGCGTGGTGGCGCACGCCTGTAATCCAAGTGACTTGGGAGGCTGAGTCAGGAGGATCGCGAGTTCAAAGCCAGCCTCAGCAACTTAGCGAGGCCCTAAGCAACTCAGTGAGACCCTGTCTCTAAATAAAATACAAAATAGGGCTGGGGATGTGGCTCAGTGGTGAAGTATCCCTGAGTTCAATCCCTGTTCCCCAAAAAAAAAAAAAAAAAGATACCCATCATAATGATGAGCCTCTACATGATTTTTCCTAAAGAATATAAAATCAAGATAGCAGAGAAAAAAAAGTCAGGTCACAGAAGTGACTGAGAGTGACACTGCAGGGAGATCATTTAAAGGGGGAAACAAAACCTCTCGTTACCAATTCTGTCTGGGTAAGTTCACACTGCACAAAACCAAATTTTCACGGAAGTAGTCCTGATAGTTTTCTATGGTCAATGTAGCCAACTGGAAATGTGTTTTGAACTATTTTCCCAGCTACAAGTATCTAGGCCATGATATGTTTTAAAGAACTTTGAGGCCTTGTCAGCACTATTTCCTATTCAGGCACTGAATCAGACACAGAATTGTTTCTTCTGAAAAACTGTGAAGCTCAGTGGTACAGCATGGGTTCAATCACGGGCCAGAAACAAGGGAGAGAGGGAAGGAAAGAAAGAAAACAAGGAAATCCTTTTAAAACCTGAACTTTCAGAAAAGGAATAAATATTATCACTTGTTTGTTCATTCCTTAAAACAATGGACTCACCTGTAGTCAATAACTCCAAAAGAATTGCTACTGAAGCCCTCTGCTTGTTCAATTCTTTTTTTTTCTTCTCTTTTTAGTTGCAGATAGACATAATCTTTTTTTTTTTAATTAACTTTTTAAAATTTATTTTGGTTCATTGTACACAAATGGAGTACAACTATCGTTTTTCTGGTTGTACACAAAGTAGAATCATACAATTTGTGTATTCACACATATACATAGGGTAATGATGACTGTCTCATTCTATTATCTTTCCTTACCCACCTCCTCCCCACCCTTCATTTCCTCTATACAATCCATCCTCTCTCCATTCTTCCCTTACCTACCCCCACCCCCTTTATGTGTCATCAACCACTTATCAGAGAAATCATTCAGTCTTTGGTTTTTGGGATTGGCTTATTTCACTTAACATGATCTTCTTAATACAAAGACATATGTGTGTATACATATGTGCATATATAATATGTACATATAATAATAGTATATATATACAAATATATGGACAGTTATTTTATTTCAATATACAGATCAACCATTTCTTGATGGACTCACGGTTTTCTTTTTGGATAAATATTAGTTAGCTTTTCACCCTTCACCTCCATTAAAGATTGCACCTTATGACTTCAACTTCACTTGTTTTAAGTAAACAGCTATGTGAAACCCACTACATCATTTAATACTCCCTAAATTGAGGTCCCTTCAAGAAATAAGGACCAAGAAAAGTTTGGGTCACTTCACAAACTAGTACATTTCATTTTATGCTTTATAGAAACAGAAACCCAGAATCAAGTTCACAGCTCAAATTTATCAAGCTGTAAGCTTAAGACTGTATATTGTCCTACAGATAAAGTATAACTCAATTTTTTAAATAATAAAGTCCAGTTCAATTTTAGAAAATTTCTGCAACAGTATATGTATTTTAACTATTCCTATAGTCTTGACTTTCTATTCTAATATATATTTTATCCTAATCCCTAAAACTGTATCCCTTTTTCATCTAATATATATTTTATACAGATCATATTTTATTTCATTGAGCTACAGAGAAAATCTGAAAGGTTTTAAAACACATCAGAAAATGGAACAAAACAGACAGGAGCAATGCCTTAACTAATCCTAGTGGAAGAATTATCAATATCCTAGAAAAAAGAAATTAGTAGTTCAAATAAAATTTATTTAGGCTACTTACAGTGTATAGACTACAGTAAGGGTCCCCACTTTTGTACAGTTTCACTTTTGTGTGGTTTCTTAACTACAATCAAACCTAGTATGAATATATCAAAAGGAAAATTCTAAAAATAAATGTTTAAAATTTTTGAGAATATGACTTCTGAGGTAGAGTGGTAG